>JARHVA010011160.1:0-87008 GCA_037957365.1 Torreya grandis
ATCTATTATGAGGAATGTTCATGCATTAGAGTTGGCATTCTACTATGAAAATGGTAATTTATTGATATAAACTTATTCAAGATTTTTAATTAGTAGCTTAAAATTTGGGTGAATCTTGGTGTGGTCATACTAAAGGAGAATCTAAAGTCTTATAGAGGTTTGTAAAACATGTAAGGAGGTTCCATAGTTGTGTACATATGTTTTAATGATCTTCAAAGATTATTTTTGATGAAATTGTAGTTTTGTCTTTGATATTTTAAGATTCAAATGAAAATATCAATTGAATATAGTTACATGATAGTTTTTGTTTAAAATAAATGGATGTCAAGGCAACTTGGGTGACGTAATTTGTTTGCTTGCTCGATATGGATGCATGCAAATTATTTCTTGGTGTCTGGTCTTTTCAAGCTATTTTGGAATGGATTTGGTAAATTTATAATCTTCTCCATTCTTGAAACTTAGGAAAAATATATTTTCATATGCCTGGCATTTTCACATTTCAAATATCCATAAGATAGTTAGGTAAACAATTAAATATGCATGCATATTGAATAGAGAGAGAAGTAGAAGTTGGTTGAATCTAGTGTGTGAAGACACCATGAATAAGTTGAAACCATGAGGAAAATTGGTTAGACCTTCAGAGAAGTTGCATAGTGAAAGAATGAACCTATAATTCATTACCAATGGAAGTGAACTAAATACAAAGACAAAGCTGAGAGAAGTTGTGAAACCTTCACATTAAATAATCTCAGGGTTCTATATTCCTAAAAGAATTTTAATGACATGTGAAGGTCCTTAAATCGTGTTTTAAATGTAATACTCTTGTTCCAATTACTTATTCTCTATAAAGACTCCTCTGTTCCAAATTTTTAACAAGACCTCTAATTATCTGTGTGTGTTTTCTTTACCTTCTACAAGACTGAGTTCCATTTTCAAGAAACAACTAAAACCCATGTTCAATCTCCTAATAAGTATTATAACAAAACCCTTATCAATGTATAAAAAGATAACCTATCAACATTGCAATAGTCTTTACCTTAAAGGGCTCCCATGTAATGTTGTTAGGTAAAGAATACAAGAACACATAGGGCTCAGTTTTGAGATTACTAAAAAGTCTATGTTTTATCAACATAAGACAATATTAGGACCTTAAGTTATTGAAAAAAAATTACAATAAAGAGAATGAATTTTTTAAAATAAAGCATAAGTGTACGGATTTAGTGGAATGTGTAGTATGTAAAAGCAAATTCCTTCTATAATAATTTAATGTGAAAAAAAAATCCTTCAACTTTCCATTAAAAATTAAAATATGGAATAAAATAAGTAAGGTTATCTTAAGCATGTGAGTTAGTTTAAGTTTTATATAATAAATAAAATTTATTATTCTATTATTTTACCCTTATGGCTGATGACATCTTTTAAGTGTTTAAATTATTTTCATATGTCATATTTTATATTTTAAGGATTTATTTATAAGGTATATTTTTAATTTATATTTCCCCTAATGGTGCATGTGAGTAACTAATTTTACATCCATTTACACGTCTTTGCCATTTATGGATGATAGAGGCTAGCAGGATTGGACAAAAGAGGAGGTAGAGGTGGAGGCACTAGGAGCATCCATATAAGCCATATTCAGTTTACTGAGTAGTTATATTTTACTCATTGTACTATCCAGAGAGCCACTTTGTATATTATTGTATTATGAGCCTTTTTATGATGTACATTAATGATTTATATATATACAGATCCATGATTTTTTATTATGAGTTAATATTGTTGTGTGATACATTATATGATTATGATTTAGCTTGTTAAATTATGTGATGATATCATGTGATTTATGGATTTAGATTATGTGATGTATTTTAAAATTTTCCATGGTTATAGATTTATTATGCGATTTATATAATGATATAAAATTATGTATTTTACATTTTGGTTTATGTTTTTATGGATGATAATAATGTGATAAGTTATAATAATTAAATATTTAATAGCTTTAAATTTTATGGGATTTGTGGATATTAAATGATGGATAATTTTATTAAATTTGTTTAATTTTTTAGTGATTATCATAAATAATAAAGGAGGTTTTCATGACCCCTCATTGGCTTGGACCCTAGCTGGAGATAAATAACTTGTTGCATATACATGTGTGTCTTTTGTCTATTGTTAATAAGTACTCTTAACAACCCTATGTTAACTAAGTTCAAGACCCCTTAGATTAGGAAGAGAATTGATATGGATTTTATTTTCACACAATATAGGTTAAATCTCACATTTTAAAGAATATAATTCCCATCTTGTGTTTTAGATATTTAAGGCTAACCTTAGGACCTCCATGTAAACTGATCAATGTGAAAAGTCTATGAATTTTTAAAAAGATGATCAATGCTAGAAGTTTTCTTGGGATATTTTGGATTTTCCTTTTAGAGATTTTTATAGGCATGCTTATATAAAAATGATCAATGCCAAAAGTTTTATAATGTATTTGTTACTTTGATATCCATCCTTTGAGGGAATGGTCTATAATTTAGGATATATTCTTGTGAAGTTATCCTTCAAAGGAGCAATCTATGATTTTGTGCCTTATTATGAATAAATATCCTCAATGTAATAGTATAAAAATTTGTGCCTTCTAATGAATAGTTGTCCTTCAAAGAAACAATCTACAATTTAGCCCTTTGATTGATTTTTTAAAATCCTAGATTACTAATTTGGATTAAAGTAACCTAGGCTAATTTTTATAGACAAAGTTATTACACAAGATGATATTTATATTCCTAAAACAAACGTTTCAAGTGATATATTTTAGGAAATAGTGAATTGGGGATTCTTCTTGTTATAGATAGAGCTTTTCCATTTAAAACATGCTATGAATTGAGTCAAGATGTTCATATTTAAGGTTAAGATAAGTATGCTATCAGATATCCACATGATTCTTTATCACTATTGGGGTTTTTTAAGTGATAGGATGTGTGGTTTTAATTTTTTCTTAAACCAAAGGAGGAGAACCTATTCTTACTATAGTTTATTTTAAGATTATTAATAATATAAAGGATGCATATGCAAAGCATTAAGAGGCTCACTTTCTAGTTTTCCATCAAGAGAGGTTAAATGATATCCCTTAGCTCCATATTTATAAGTAATAATGTATGGTCCAAGCCAATTTGGATAAAATTTTCCTCATTTACTTCTTTCCATATTCATGACATTTTTATTTTCTTTAAGGATAAGGTCACCAATATTAAAATCTCATTATTTTAAATGTTGATTATATGCACATTTTATTCTTTCTTGATATACATGGAGATGATTGAGGATTGCATATTGATGCTCATCTAAGAGTTCAAGTTATGATAATTAGTCTTGATAATAATCCTCAGAAATGATGTCTTTAAGATAAATTCAAAGAGAAGGAATTTGTACTTCCATAGGGATGAGAGCTTTTGTGCCATAGATAAAAAGAAAGGGGTAGCACCCATAGGGGTTTGAATGCTAGTTTGATAATCCCATAAGGTAAAAGGAATGTGAAGATGATAGTTCTTCCCAACCTCATTGATTTCTTTGGTTATCATTTTGATAAGGGTCTTGTTAGATGATCCAATTTGTTAGTTGGCTTGTAGATAATAAGGTGAATAACAAGTTATCTTAATGTTAAAAGAATCATAGATTTTTTGCACTTGATTATTTTTAAAATATTTTCCATCATATGTAATGATCTTATAAGAAACACCAGAGTGACAAATAATATGATGGTTAATTAAATCAAAAATATTTTTTGATTTGGTTGAAATAAGTAGGATATCTTCAACCCTCTTAGTGAAATATTTGGTAGTAGTAATGATAAAACCATGTTGTTAGGAATATTTAGGATTAATTTGTCTTATAAGGTTTATCCCCCACTAAGAAAATGGTCAAAAGTCTCTAGATACATGTAATGCATGATTAGGGATGTGTGATAGGTTAGCATGTTGATGATATTTTACACATTTCTTGACATATTCATAATATTCTCAATTTAGAGTGAGCCAAAAATAACCTATTCATAGAATTTTCTTGGCAACAATTAGGTCTCTAAAGTTTTTTCCACATAACCCATCATACATTTATTTGATTGTGAGGGTAGCCTTAGAATTATGGAAACATAGAAGGATAAGACCATAGAACACTCACTTATAAATAACACCCCATAATATAACATAATACGTGGTTCACTACTAAAAATCATGTTTATAGGAGAGATAATTACTTTAGATAAATAATTTAACATCTACATGTACCATAGATCTAATTTATTCTATTACACATTCTAGATAGAAGGAAGAACAATTCTAGTATAAGAGGATTGGTTGATCTTTTGGATGAGGATAAAAAGTTTGGATTCATGAGTGGAGGATGGGAAAAAAGAAGCCAAAGAGGCCATGGTATGTTTGAATTTACTGGTTGATTGAGGAGTGGATTTAATTTCATAGTGATTGACGATGGATAATCACTAATCTATTAATGTTTTTTATTTATGAAGGATGTCATTATTTCACTGATACATGCCATTTATTTGATTAGCTATGAACTAGGAATCCCCATAGATACTAAGTGACTTAACACCTAGGGTTAAATTAGTTTGAATATCTATGATTAAGGCTTCATATTATACCATGTTATTAGTGTAGTCAAAATTGAGATTGAAAGATAAAGGTATAAGAGTGACCTCTGTAGTTATTAAAATGATTCCATCTCTTCCTCCATGCTAACATTTGGAGCCATCAAAGAATAAAATCATTTGATACTTAGGATCTCCCTAGGATGTGGAAGTGATATATTCATCAGGGAATTAAAAACTAGATGGTTGACCACATGCAAGAGGTGCTTTAGCTAACTAATCAATGATTATCTATCCTTTAATTAACTTTTTATGGGGAAGCTCTAGGTCAAATTTGGCTAAAAGTATGAGCCATCTGGCCATACACTAATTATGATAAGGCTTCAAATGCATACACTTAAGGGGATCAGTATTCATGATTACATATGTTCTATGATTAAGCATATAATGCCAAATCTTAGAAGCCACAAATACCAAAGCTAGGCATAGTTTTTACATATGGGTATAGTGTGTTTCATATTCATTGATAGTACAAATTATGTAATAAACTACATATTATCTATGTTGCTCATCATGATGGGCAAGAATAGTCCTTAAGTCATGATTTATGGCTGAAATATAAAGAATAAAAGTTTCCCCTCCTCAAGATGAATGAAAACTAACGGGGAGAGGAGATAGTTATTGAGATATTCAAAGGCCTCCTGATAATTGGAGTCCTAAATGAACTAGGTATCTTTCCTTAAAAGGTGATGAAATATTTGACATTGATTAGATAGGTGAGAGATAAAATGATGAATGGATTATAGTTTTCCCTACAGGTTGTGGAGTTTCTTAAGATTGGATGGGGATGGCATATTTATAATATCCTTAATATTTTTAGGATCGACCTTTATACCATGAATGTAAATGATAAAAGTCAAGAGCTTACTAGTCAAGACTCCAAAAACACACTTCTTGGTGTTGAGATAAACACAAAATTGGATTAAGTGGTCAAATATTATTTTAAGAACATAGATATGGTATTTTTAGAGATTTAACTTGCCAAGAAGGTCATCCACATAATCTTTGATGATTTTGTGGATTATATAATGAAAAATAGAAGTCATAGCTCTTTGATAAGTGGATCCTACATTATTTAGAATGAAAGGCATAACCTTATAACAAAAAGTCCCCTAAGGGGTAATAAAGGAAGTCTTATGTTTGTACTTGTTGATGCCTCTAATTTTACCATAGGGTGCTCTTAGTGTTTTAATAACACTTCTCAATTTAGAATTCAAATAATTTAGAGCATGAGTAGTAGGTTGTGGTAATATGGTTACCTATGATGAAATAGTAGCAAAGTAAGAAAACTATTCCACAATATTTATATTAGTTTGATGGTTGGGAGCCACCTTGGCCCTATATTTGAAAAGTGAAGCACTATAGTCTAGTTAAGATGAATTATGATCAATCTCTAAGCTAAATAATAATCTATGTGAATAGTTACAATGATATTTAACTAAAGTGATCTGGTTAAACAAGAAGTAAAGGTAGGGTAGGGTAGAGAATAAAAGTGTTGTTAATCCTTATCTCAGACATTATGAAAAAGTTCAAGTGTTTCCCAAGCATGCACTTAAAACCATTATATGAAATAAATCAACTTAAGATCAAATCACCACATATATCAAGAAAAATTCTAAGGAAGATAATAAATAATTCAAATAAGAACCATGTTTACTTTAATGTTTTACTCCTTTAAGCAAATGGTTGATGCACATCTACAAATGCAGACCAAATAAAATGAAGCAAACTAAGGAACCTTTAATTAACCTAGCATATGCACAAGTTAACGATTTTTCATTCAAAAGGTACACACCAATAATTCTAAAGAACTATTTAAATCTAAGATTTAGAACAAATAATTGAGAGAGAAACCATATATCAAATGCTACAAATAAATTTGGACAACCTTTTCAAAATTCATTGCTTGCATTAATAATTTAAAAGTATACAAATTTTGTCTCAAAACTCCCACCCTTTACCAATGATAATGCTACTTTTATAGACTTCAAGGAAGAATGTTAGTTAGTTTCATCAACTTAAAAGTGTAAAAAATGTAAAGGACAACTATCCTTTCTACAAAGTTTCTAAAAAAAATAGACTTTCTAAAATAGACCAACCTTTAGGCAAATATGCTAACTAGCTACACATGCCTTTACAAAAGAATATTCCATTTTTAAAATTTATAATGCTTCAACAAAAGTAAATATTCCTAACTAACTAGTGGACCTTGTGCTAATTAATTTCCTTGATCTTCCTAAAGTAACCTTATTGCCTTTTGATGTTGTTCATTAATAAGTCTTAAATTGACTGCAGGTTCTAGGAAGAGCTCATCCTTTTGATCCACCAAATCTACCAAGTCCCTATCATTTATCCTTAAGGCTTCTTTGATTCTTCTCACCCTAAAAATATTCTCCTCTTCTATTAGTATCACATCC
Source organism: Torreya grandis (assembly GCA_037957365.1). Taxonomy (NCBI): domain Eukaryota; kingdom Viridiplantae; phylum Streptophyta; class Pinopsida; order Cupressales; family Taxaceae; genus Torreya; species Torreya grandis. The sequence continues at coordinate 7,084 of JARHVA010011160.1, forward strand.
ATGACCCTATTATTGTCAGTCCCAAACTTGCCCTAGCTCTTGATCTTCACCTCTTGCATGACCAAAGTGCTCTTGCGTTTGAATTAATCATCCACAATGATGCATATGGAGCTGAGTTTTATAGGTTTTGAAATGATGGTCCCCAAGAATCATTTAGTTTTATCTAGTATCTCCTTATCATCTTTGATGAGTCTCTTAAGAACTTGGACCATGTGCTCAAACTATTGATTTTATCTATAATCATCCCCAAGGTGATGTTGAGATGAGCAATGGTGATGGTCTTGAAATTAGATATTTTATCCCTTGTCAAGATGCTAATTAACTCCTTCATCTTATCTTTGTAACTATGCCATTGGGTGATTAAGACTTTGTTTATTAAATCCTATTGGTCTAGTGCACTCTATCTTTCCCTTATTGACTTTAGAGAGTAAAACATGTCATAAACTAATCCTTCAAACATTTCAATAATTTCATTAAGCATAAACAGAATAGCTTATTTATCTAGAGTCTCCTTCTACCTTTGTAGGTTCTCTATTTGATGTTTCATGCCCTTGATGCTAGTTTTTAGCTAGGCACTTTGAGCTTGGGCAACCTCAAGTATGTCCTCTTAAAAAATAGGGTGCTCACTTAGTTTCTAACCCTCCACTTTAGTTAAACCAATGAAGGGTTATAATTTTTGAAAAGTGAATTCCTCCCCTACAATCATGGCTCTTTTTTCAAAAACTCTTTACAAGCTGGATATGGTTGGGTCAAATTTGTAACAAAATAAAGAGTGTGTAATCATTGGAGGCTCTAGAGTCTCAATTTATGTGCCACTTGAAGATCCAAAAGTAGCCACTTGTATTTCCTTATCTTCCTTATATAGCTCTATAATCCATGGTTTGATCCCCTAATGAACATGAATATTAACAAACTTTGTAATTCCCATTGATGGTGTAGAGTTAGGATCTTTTATAGATTTACATATATGAACCACTCTAGAATGGTTGGTTCATGAATAAGGTTCTCATCATTGAAAAAATTAACCTCACTCAAATGGAAAGTGAGGATTAATTTAGGCCTCTTTGTTCTTGTAGGAACCAAGGCTAGCTCAACCTTTTTCTTTTATGGGGGAACTAGTGGGACTATGTCCAAAGCTATCCCTTTCCCCTTTTCCTTTTCTATTTCCTCATCTTGAGTTTTAGGCTCCTTCTCCTGTACCTCTTATTCATCTAATGTGTAAGCACTAGATAGTTCTCTAAAGAATCCTCCAATGTTTCCCTAGGATCCAATGCAATCATGTCAATGAACTCAATATGTGACTCTAGATTTTCAAGTTGGACAAAAGATAATGCCCCTTCACCAAGTCTTTCTTCAAGTCTATCTTTTCCTAACCCTTGTGTAACCTATGCCTCTATCTATTCTAGAGGAGGTCTAGAAGATGGTCTTGGTAGTAAATATTACTGCAAAGTCCCCATCTACCATATTTCACCAGCAAGATTCTCATCTCTCATCAATCTGGTCTCAAGTTTGATGTTGTGCTTATTTAATCTATCTGATACTTCTAAAAATTAAGATACCTAGATTTAAATTAAATCATGAACATTGAGTTGATGTTCATATATCATGTTAATCTTTTTATCTTTTGAATGTTTCATAACATTATCTCAAGGGTCCTAGTATCTTAATTCATCAAGTTGTAAATTGAATGAGTCTTTCTACCTAGAAATAGTGTCTACATTGTCCCAATTATGCAACATAGTTCTACTAATAGTCAAAGTTAAATGATGGAGTACCCCCTTCCTTTTTCCTTTTCATACACTATCAATACCATGGAACAATTGGTATGTTAGCTCATGTTCAACCAGCTTGGTGGGTACATAGATTGATAGTCTAAGTGGTTGATGTAAGGTTCCCTCTATCCAAATTAAAATACATTCAAGATATAACCATATATCCCTAATAAGTTTCACATACTTCTTGATCAATGGACTAACCCTCATCATAGGGATTCTTATTATTTTAGTTTTTTTTTTTACTTTTTTCAATGTGGTCTAATTAGCTACTAAAAAAAAGTAAATGTAGGGGTTTAAAGATTACCTAGAGATGGAGATAAGTTACACACCATTGATCAAGCTTGTGGGAACTCCTCTTTGGATAGGGAGGAATGACCTACAAATTGCACTAACTCAAAAATAAAATGGATTAATAGAAAGATGAATGGGTTGCCTAGTAAGAAACCAGTCCCAAGAAGTGATATGTTTCATTAGGTGGATGTCAGCCCATGTTTAACATTAACGTTTATAAATAAACATGAAATTAAAAAGATATATAGGGATAGGATACAAATAGACAACACCAAAGATATATAATCTATAGCAAGATTAGTATGATCAAAGTAATCATCCTAGAATTCTATAGCTATATCAACATCCTTTTGAATTATAGATAACTGTTCATCAATGCTTTCTTAATTATGTGTGAAAACCATAGTGTAAAGACCTAATTTGAATGAAATATCACTTTGATAAATGAATAAAGGTTGTTGGAAAATGGGGAGATCAATATGCTATCAATATCATGTAATAATCTGGGCAAAGTCATCTACATGTAAAAGATAGATTTTGAGATAATAGAATGTGGATTTTAACAAGTTTTGAGGATTGTGAATCTTATGAAAACAAAATTCAAGTCTATTTTTACAATTTAGAAGGGATAGATGGTGATCTTGTAGGATCGACGTCGATTCTCATTAAAATGCTAAACTATGACAATAAAAGATAATAATGACTTAAAATATTAATAAAATAATGAAAATGACACATAGGTGTGGAAAACTATAAAGTTTAAATGAGAATAAACTAACATGCAATACTAAATTTGGATGGTTGAAAACATGTAGATAAAGGATATCACAAAAGTAGGCTTGAAACCTTTAAAATCTCTTTGTAATCTCATGAATAGAGGTTCCACAAGGTATACAAATGTTGTTAAGGTCTATATGTAGGTTATAAGATAATTATAATAGAGTTTTAAATTCTAAAAGTGTCATCTTGAGCCATGGAGGCTTGCTATATATTTATGGATTGACACCATTTTGAGAAGATCGGCATCGATCTCAAAGAATCGATGTTGATTTTCCTAAAATGGGTGAAGTTAATCCTTAGACCATTCAAATGAGTTATGTATGGGGGTAAATAATGGTTTTAAATTTGTTGGGTTGTTTTAACCATGAGATGGGTTTGTTTGGAGGTTGGATGAGTTTGTTTGGAGGTTATATGGGTAAATAAGATTAATTATTATTTAACTATAGCAATAGCTTAATTAACTTTTATGGTAAAGGTAAATGGGTGAGGTAAACATAATTATTTCAAATAATTATGAATGGGGGCCATTATGTTAGAGATGACATGATAACATGATGATGCACCATGTTAATACACAAGGGTGTATAGAACTAGCATCTACATTTGCCACTTTTTGTGGAACAATATGTAGTAGCGTGCCATGAGATAAAAACTATAAGGTGCCTAATTCCCTAAGTTTATTGTGAGGAGGTATCCCCCCTCAAACTAGGTGTCAAGAAGTGAGATGGAATAGATGATGGGTTTGAAAAATATGAAAGGTAAAAAACAATTTGGGTGAGTGGAAATGGACAAGTAGAAGAGAGTAAAGTACAATCAATAGTGTGAATGGCTCAAGGGAGTTCCAAATGTTCACTTAATAGGATAAAAAATGATGCAAGAAATAATGCCCCAAAGACCTAATTGAGTAACAAAATTCCATAGATAAAATAGGTGGGCTTAAGTAAAGGGTAGAAAGAGATAAAAGGATAGGAATGGTGAACAATAGCATCTAGTGTGCGTATGGTGTATGCATTACCTATAGATGAATGTTCTTAGGAAAAAAATATACCCTTGAAATATTATAATGGCATTTGACTTGGTGTAAGGCTCATTTGGCTATCGATTGAATAAGAATTTGAGAGAAGACTTGAATGTGTTTCAACCTTTCAAGTATATGTGACAGATGATGGAGGTGAGTGGGAGTGGATACCGATGATGATGACTCCACTATGAGGTAGGCATAATGCTTTATTTAGTAAAATTTAATGTGTTTATTTTTGCTTAAGATATTTGTTTTGTTTCTTTTTTTGTGTTTTGTTTTTATAAATTTATGGGATGGAGGGAGGGTAGGTAAAAAATGTTAGGTCCAAAGGGGGATTTTTTTAGGGGAAGGAATTGATGTCAATCCATTAGGATCGATGTGATTCATGTGGATTAATTATGATCCATAAAGATCACTGTTAATTTATTTAAATCGACATTAATCCCTAGTAGATCGACAAAAATCCACAATGAAGGTTTGATAACAAAAAACTAAGGATTTTGATTGACCAAAAAGATGTTTTTGATAGGCACAAGAGCTAATGCTGATGAGGGATAGGGTCCCTCCACTATTGGCATAGTTTTATGATTTTATGAGTGATAAGGACTAGGCCTATCTAAAGGTTATAGGATTTGGAGGGATTTTTCATTATCTCCATGTCTATTGAGACATCAATATGATAGTGGATTTACTAGAGTGGTGGGATTATACCACCAGCACTTTTTGTTTACCAACTAGTGAGATGACCATTATGATAGAGGACATCCATTAGATTTTATGAATACCAATTCTAGGCACCCTTGTGTATACTATTAATGAGGCTAGGTGAGTGATGGTGTTGGTGAGACTATATGGCAAGGATGCATTATATATTATACTCTTTGTTTGTGGTTTTTCATTCTATCCATTGTATGACTAGGACCCTAGAGAGAGACTAGTGCTGCTAATGATGATGCTGGCATTGACTTGCTATGTGTTACTTAACTCTACAAAAGGGTGACTACCGTGGAGCTTCATTAGAGTTATAATAGACATGGTTTAGTTCAAGACTATTTTTCCTTGGGTTCTCACACTATTGGGGTAAATACACATGGAGTTATGGGGTTGGTGCACCTAGCATCAATCAGGTCTTGATATTACATTCATATTTCATTATTGGGCATATGAGCACATTTGTATGATTCACCCCCTAAGGACCCCATGGTTTACAGTGTAGGCTTCTTTTGATGGGATGATGACCTAATCATTCCTTATACAGATAGGATAGTGCATGATCTAGTGTACTATACACAGGTGTTTAGTAGCTTGAAGATAAGGGGTGTTATTTAAAGGCCTTATGCACACTTCTTTGTGTGGCTTGGTTTAGATGTGTAGATAGGGGATGTTTCTTGAGAGATATAAGTATATGGATGCCAACTTGAGAATATTGAGTTATTATATTTTGACATGGTCTATCATCAGTTTGGGTTATTATAAGATTTTTTATTAGCCCCATACTTATATAGGTGGGATGATACAAAACTAGATTGGCCTACCCTTAATACTACAATCATTTTGATGGGGCCATAAGAGGATCCTATGACTATTTACCTAGATGACATTAGCTACACTGATGATTATGCAACTTGGTTTGTAGTTGAGCTATCAAGGAGATAGGAGAGAGTAGTGAGACCTCAATAGGAGGTAGTCATTAAGGAGGTGAGGACAGAGGAAAGGATGAGCATGATGTTTTTGATATATATATGGAGGAGGTACCATTATAGGATGCCCTTAATGTACACATGTAGGAGGTACTATTATAGGTTTCCCTCACACATGGTTGTATAAATATTGCTATAATTGTCACTGAGAGAGACACACTAAGGGTTGAGTGTAATAGTCAAAGGGAAAAGGTACAAGAGGCATAGACAACCCATGATATTTTACAAGATTATATTTCCACATTATAGGGTGATCTTGAGAGCTTGAGAGGTCAACATGACTACACTATACAAGAGTGAGATAGGTACCTAAAAAGGCTAGAATGGATGAGATGTAATTTGGTAGAGAGACCAACTCTATATATTATTAGATATAGTGTTAATCCTACATATATAGTACCACAAAAAAAATAAAAATATTTTCTTTTCGAGATGAGCTATTATGAGAGGATAGTATAGAGATGGTTATTAGATGTTCCTCAATTTTCTTCATATGTGGCTAGCCATAGAAGATCATGGAGGACTCTTGGGGGGTCTACTAGTACAAGGAGAATAACAAGTAAAGGAAGGGATGATGGGGGAGATGATAGCATTCATATTAGCAAGATTGATTTTACTAAGTATATTGTATTGTATGGGCCAAGAGCCCCACCTCATTCATGTTATGACATTTGTATAGACACTTTATCTATATAGACATTGCTTACGTTTATGGGTGGATTATGTATGTTTGTTTATGGATTTATGATACCTATGGATATGTAGTGCTTTGATGGATTATTGATGTGATGGACTATAGACTTAGATGATATGTATTTTAATTTTGATTATTGCTATCATATATGCTATGGATGCTTTATGGATTATAGATTTTACATGCTATTTTGATTTCAAATGTTATATCTGAGATGGGTTTTTACTAATGGATTATGATATTTTTTGATATATAGAATTATTAACCTTGTGGATGCTTATGTTTTCTTAGATGATTGAATGTAAATAAATTATGGATTATGGATTTATGCTTAGTGATGATTATGGATTATAGATAGCTTTTAATGTTTTATTATTGTGGATTTATAGAATTTTAGTGTTTATAGATTATGAATTCATTTGGCATTGACTTGGACCATAACCAAAATAGAACCTCTCATACACATGGCCTATACATCCTTAGCTACATGATAGGAGACATTGACATAACCTTAGTTAGATAGAGCTTTAACCTTGGTCATTTATTAGGATTATATGCTTTTTGGTGGGACAGGGGATGGATTTATTTAGAGATAACCTTCTTCACACCATATTTTGAAATCAAGATTTATCTTTCAAGGTTAATTTTAATGCTAATGGGTAGACTGATCAATATGGGAAGCCTACAATTATAAAGCTGATCGAATGGGAAGCTTTCTTGGGATATTGCTTTTGAAAATTTATTGTACTGGTTTGTTACTTTTTAAGGCTTTTAAATGACATAATTTGAAAACTAATCAATGTGGGAAGTTTTCTTCTTGTTATCCATCCTTCAAGGGAGTGGTATACATTCTGATGTTTTTACATAGCTATCCTTCAAGGGATCAATTTGTTATTTGCCTTTGATTATAGCTATCCTTTGTATAGCTATCCTTTGAGGGATATGTCTATTTATTTAGCCCATTTTGATACTTTTAAGTTTCACTACCTACTTGATTTTGGATCCCAAACATAGTAATATGAGGTTTGACATAGAAAGATACCTTAGGATAGTTTCCATGTGTTCATTACATGAGGTGATTTTGTTATCTTTGAAAATTAATGGCCTTTAAGAAATAAGGGAAATAATGATTTGGGGTTTCTCCCATTAGAGGTGAAAAATATTCATGAGAGAATGCTATGTATAGAGATAGGGTATTCAAATTCAAGGTTGAGGTTATAGTGACTACCAGATAACCACATAACTCTCGTAGCATTATTTGGAATTTTGGGATAAGGGGATATGATAGTATTTGAGATAAGCTAACCAAGATGAGCCAAGATATTTTAACAATAGAAAGGGCATAGATGCAATGCATTCAGAGGTTCTCATTTAGGTTTACCATTAAGAGAGGCCAAATGATATGCCCTGGATCTGTATTTATGGGTTATGATGTATGTTCCAAACCAATTAGGAGCAAATTTACCACTTTTATTTCATTCCATATTAGTGACATGATTATTTTATTTAAGTACAAGGTCTTCAATGTTAAATTATCATTCTCTTATATGTTGATTATATGCTCATTTTAGTCATTCTTGATATATACAAAGGTGATCAAGGGTTGTTGCATGATTCTCATCTAAGTGTTTGAGCTGTGATAAACGCTCCTCAAAACAATCCTCATTAAAAATGATGTCTTTAAGGGAGACATGAAGAGAGGGAATTTGGACTTCTAAAGGAAGTATAGTTTCCATATCATAGACTAGGGAAAAAGGAGTAGCACCTGTAGGGGTTTGAATACTAGTTTGATATGCCCATAAGGTGAAAGGGATATGAAGATGCCAATGCTTCCTAGATTTATTAACAATTTTGGTTAGGATTTTGACTAGGGTTTTATCAGATGATTCTGATTGACCATTGGCTTGAGGATAGTAAGGTAAGGAAAAAAATAATTTAATTTTAAATGAGTTGCATAGTGCCTAGACTTTATTATTCTTGAAATATTTTCCATTATTTTTTATTATTTTATATGAAATTCCAAAATGAAAAATAATGTGATGGTGGATAAACTACACAATCTTTTATACCTTAGTCGATATAAGTGGCATAGCTTCCACCCACTTGGTGAAGTATTTTGTAATGGTAATGATGAAGTTGTGATGTTGAGAGGACTTAGGGTTTATTTTACCTATAAGATCGAGCCCCCATTGAAATAATGGAAATAATTCCATTTCTACCTATAAGGATTTACTAGGGACATGGGATAAGTTTGCATGTTGCTGACATTTTACACACTTCTTAATGTATGCATAACAATCTTGATTCAGAGTGGGCCAATAGTATCCTAGATTTAAGATTTTTTTAGTTATTACATAGCCACTAAAGTGTCCAGTGCATGACTCATTATGTACTTCTTAGATAGCTAAGGTAGCTTCATGTTTTTAGAGACAATAAAGAAGAATGCCATCAAAACCATGCTTATAAAGAACACCCCCCAATATAGTATAATGGGTAGCTTTCTATTGGAAGACGCGCCTGGCACCTTTGGATAGATGGAGAGAAGATAGTCCTATAGACAAATAAGTAAATATGTGTGCATACCATGGCTCCTCTAGGTTTTCCTTGATATTATTGATAGATTAAATATTAGTTCTCATGTAAGAAGGCTGGCTAACTTGATGGATAAGAAAAAATACCTTGGACTCCTGAGATGAGTATGGGATAAAAAAGGCAAGAGATGCCATAATATTTATTAGTTGATCTAGGAGTAGTTTAGATGATGTAACATTTGAACGTGGATAAGAATTGATCAACTAAAGTCTTATATCTTTGGAATATATCATTATTGCATTGATATATACCATTAATTTGATTGACCACTAGCTGAGAATCACCATAGATATTAATGGATTTGGCTCTTAATGCAAGGGTAGTTTAGAGGCATATGATCAATACTTCATATTAAACCATGTTATTGGTGAAATCAAAGTCTGATTTAAAAGATAAAGAAATGGGAATACCTTAAGTAGGGATTAATATAATTCATGTGCCACCTCCACACTCACATTTAGACCCATCAAATAATAGAGTCATTTGATATTTCAAGACTAATTTGGAAGTGGATGCAAGAGATTCATCAAAAAACTCACATTTGATTGTTTAGTTGTCACTAAGAGGTGCTTTAACCAGCTGATCAATAATAATCTATCCTTTAAAAAAAATGTATGGAGAAATTCTAGATCAAACTTAGCTAGAAGCATAATCCATGTGGCCATTCATTGATTTTGATAAGGCTTAGAATGCATGAATTTAAGGGGGTTAATAGTTGTAATTACATACATCTTGTGGTTAAGTAAGTAATGAAGAAGCTTAGAGACTACAAAAAGAAATGCTAGGCATAGTTTTTTGGTATGTGGATAACATGTTTCATATCTTATAAGGTATGACTTATATAATAAACAACTTGTTCTTTGTGATGCTTATCTCGATGGGCAAGCATAACACTTAGAGCATGATCATTAGATAATATATAAAGGAAGAAAGATTATCCCTCCTTAGGTAGATTGAGGACTAGAGGAGATAGAAGATAGTTTTTGAGTGTATTAAAGGCTTCTTAATAATTATAATCCCATACAAAGTGACTATCCTTCTTTAATATATGGTGGAAAGGTTGACACTGATCAAAGAGATGGGAGATAAAATGATGGATAGACTAGAGCTTACCTTATAAAATATGTAGCTACTTAAGGTTTGATAGAGGAGGCATTTCTATAATAGCCTTGATTATAGTGGGATCCACTTTTATTCATTGAATAAAAATAAAGAAACTTATGATTTTACCCATAAAGACACTAAAAATGTAGTTTTTTGGATTTAGACACACACGATACTAGAGCAGATGATCAAAGATAAAATTAAGTATGGATAGGTTATCCTTACATAATTTTGACTTCCCAAAGAGGTCATCTACATATTATTTAACAATTTTTTGAAATATGTCATGAAATATATAAGTCATGGCCCGCCGATAGGTGGATCTTATGTTCTTTAGGCCAAAGGGCATAACATAGTAGTAGAAGGTCCCATAAGGAGTAATAAATGTAGTCTTATGTTCATCTTTTGGTGTAATAAGTATTTAATTATAACCAAAAAACCATCCATAAGAGATAAAACTTCATGGCCATTTGTTAGGTCCACTAATTAGTCTATGTTAGGGAGAGGAAAATCATCTTTTAGACAAGCAAGATTTAAATCATGAAAGTTAGTACAGATGTGAAGTCCTTTTGTAGGATTAGTGACTGGAATAATGTTAGACATCCACTTAGGATAATCAATGGGTTGAATAAAGTTAATAGATAAGAATTTATTTAATTATTCTTTTACCAAGAGTGCGACATCGAGATGTATTTCATGGATCTTTTATTTTATCAGCTTAACATCAAGGAAGGGGATGATCTTATGGATAACTATTGTAGGGTCAATACCAAGCATATTTCTATAAGACCAAGCAAAGGCCTTGATATGGTCTGATATAAATGTGATAAAATCTTGGTTTTCTTAAGGATCTAAGGCTTTGATAATTTTATCAATCCTCAAGGTTTTTTGAGACCTAATATTAATATTAGAAGTGGATTCATTTAATAATTTAGATGTTTTAAATGGAATATAATTTCATAGATAAGAGTTTTTAGTGCCCAAATGAAACAAAATTGACTCATCATCTTGACATTGAAGAACAAGGATAGTTAGTGTATCATGTCCTATTAAGTTAGGATATGGTAAAGGGATGGTTCGAGTCACACCACCATGATGAAATATGAGGGGTTATATGGAGATTGAATTGACTAAAAAGAATTTAGAAGGGATGGATACAATGTTACTCATCAAGGAAGAGGTATTAGATGATGAATATTGCAATTCTTCCACAAATGGTAGAAAAATAGGTTCGAGAGAGGATTTAGAATATTTCTCAAAACCTAATCCATGATTTTTATGTGGTTTATTGAAATCTCCTAAATCGACGTTGTGGGGACCCTGCTAATATCTATCCATGTTGAAGCTTTTCCAAGAACAATGATAAAGGTAGGTTTGTGAAAACTAAGGTTTACTAAGAAATGAGAAATTAGATGTAAAGGTTTTACAATAAGTGTTATTGTCAGGACCTAGGGTAGTTTGATCGGTTCTAACATGTATTAAGTGGGTGCATAATAAAGGTGACCAAAATGGGATGAGCTCACCTAGGTTGGGTGAATACATGGTTGTTTGTCGAGATGACCATATTCCCTAGGAGTGGGTAACATGTTAAGGGTTAATAGTTGGTATTCCTCTATTGAAAGATGCTACATCATGGAATAAATAGACTCCTGAGCTAGTAGTTTTGAAGGAAGAATAGTTGTGATAGTCAAGGCTTGATTAGAAGATGAATATGGGATTATGTCAAGTGAGGGTATTATGACATCACTTGGTTGAAAAGTGAAGTTGCAAAATTTGAAGGGATGAAGATCTATAGTGATGATTTGGACCTAGACTTCATGTTCAAACTTAAGGTATCGATGGATGGTGGAGGGGATACATCACATCACATGAATCTACTAATGTCATAATAAAATCTTATATTGGAATGTCCCTTTTATGACATAAAAGAGTTTGTGGAGGGTGCGGGAACCTACACAAATGGGAAGGACAACCATTCCTACTATGAGTGATACCATATCATTTAATCCATAGAGACTTGTTGGGGATTATGAAATAATGGTTTTTAGTAGCTATAACTATTGTAAAGCATGTGAAGAAATAATATTGATACTAGCCCCATTATTGATCATAACTATTTTAATATGAGTTTGATTTATTTGAGATGTGATGAAAAGTGGGGTATCTTGATCTTTAGGTGATAAAGGAATGACCTTAGAATTAGTGAAACTAAAAATTGACACCATTTGGAGGGCCTCTATAAATACTGACAACGGTTAAGGCTCATCTGGCTAGACCTTAATAACCTAGAGAGCTTTTATCATTGCTTGTTGATGGTGTAGAGAGTTTTTGATAAGTTCATAAAATGACATTTTTATAGGAATTTGGTGGAGTTGTTTTAATATGGAGATTTGTACCAACTCCTTAGCTTTAACTGGGGTATTTCCTATAATAGAAACTTTATGATTTTGTCTAGATGGTTTAGGATTATTATGGGTAGAGGATCTTGTAATTAAAACCTTAGATTTATTGGGGTTTTGATTTTGAGAGTGGGTGGCTACATAGAAAACATTGATGTGTAATAATGAAGGTGTAATATCCCCTCCAAACCGGGAATATAGCAACACAAAAAACTCTGAACAAAGATACAATCCCTATTGAATAAATTTAGAAGATAACAATAATATAGTCTCTCAATAGCAAATCACAAATATTTTCACTTGTCCTTCTAGACTATTACTAATACAGTCCTCTCTTATGCATATGAAAATATGAAATACAATCTTGAAAACCCTGGCTTTGCTAATCTAGAAATTGAGTTTAAATCTAGAAATTCTGTCTTGGCCTGCTGTGTTGAACACACAGTCACTGGCATCGGTCGATATACTACCGACGTCGGTCACTGGCGGTCCTTCTCTGCTGACGTCGGTCTTCAGTCGGCCGATGTCGGTCACTGGGGATCTTTGTCTACCGAGTTCAGTGTCTGTGTGGATCTGTATGGACTTGTATGATTTTCGTACGGCCACCAATTAAGCATAACCTATCTATTTTCAACCCTGGATCTGAAGATATGTAGCTCTAATACAAAATATATCTATCTGTATAATTTATTGAATCAAAACATAAAGAAATAAATACCTAGAATATCTGTAATAACTTCTGTATGAAGTTATCTCTCAACCCTGTAAATTTTGTGATAACTTTTGGATGAAGCTATCTCTCAATTTGGCAATAGATCAGCTGATATTTCACAGCCTTTGAATTGCACACACTGAAGAGGGAATGTTCTCCAATGCAAATGGAATCCTGGAACCCTAGGCTCAGTCTTCACAGAAAAAATTCTTCAAAATCAATAATCAATAATCAATGGCTAATCAATAATGGCCTCCATGAGAAACCCTTATACCCTCAAAAGATATGCTTGCCCTATTTAGGGTTTTCTTAAATTAGAATTAGGGTTTCTAATTTAAAATTAGACCAAATAATTAATATTTGATTAAATCAATCAAATATTAATATCTCCCTTAATACATGTCCTATCGAGCCCAAACGAAAGCCCATTAGAAAAATTTTGCTAAACAAAGCCACGCCAATCTCCATCAAGACCCTCTAACCATCCTATCAGCCTATGAGGGTTGCATAATAGGCTAACCATGAACTCAGAACATGTCAACTGAAAAGGGGACATGACAAAAGGGTCCAAACAATTCACTGATTCTTTATCACTTATAGGACTAGTAGGATTATGGGTGGGTGGAATAATTGGGATGGGGACTTTTTGTTTAGGGTTTTTATCATTTAGATCATTAATTAATAGATCATCATCCTAGATTAGCTGTTGGATTACGACCTTAAGGGCATTACAATTTTTTGTATCATGTCTAGATACTATATGATATGTGCATATCTCCTAACTCCTATACCAAGTAGGTCTTTAGAGGTGAGGGTTATTGGGCCATATAGGTGGTATCATTATGAGGGATGTATCCAAAAATTATTTTAAGGTTATAACATAAGATCCTTTTAAAGGGTCACTTTGTGGTCTTATAATAGGTTGTGCAATCTCTTTTAGCAAAGTATTGATCATTTGGTTTTGATGTTTAGCTTTTATAGTAGGGATGACCATAGGTACTTTTTATTTAAATTTATCTAATTGTCCTTTAGTATAAGATAATGGATATTTGGATGGGGGTGTGTTTAATAATGGAGGAAGACTTTGTATTTTACCATGTGTTTGAATGGAAGAACTTATGATAGGGATAGTCACTTTGGAAGATGGTTGAGGACATAAAATAGATGATGGAGATGATATAAAAGGGGTTATCCCTTTTCTCTTTCATGTGTTGAGAATATAAGAGGTATTCAGATTAAGGTTTCTATCTTTTAACATCTAAAAAATATCAACCTTGACTTGAGGATGGGCTAACGCTTTCCTTGGAGGAATACCAAGATAATTTTCCCAGCTATCGATGATAGGAGCTTTACCCTTTCCCTTAGTAGCTTTAGGGTAAGGAGGTGTTGTGATAGAGGATGATTTCAAAGGGTCTTTGTATCAATGAAAATTATAGGATCCCATTATATTGTGATCTTGGTGTATACTATGAAGAGGTTTGATAGGGACTAAAGGGGTAGAATGTTTGACTCTAGAAGTATCAAGATGTTTATGTATGACATCATAAAGAGTGGTTTCTTTTTCCACTTTAGGAGATTTAGTTTGAGAAGATGAAGGGGATGGTTCACATGAATAACCCCCTGTAATGAGATCAGGGAGCTCTATAGAGGTTTTGAGAGTTGTTTTGATAATTTTAGGTTTAATTATATCAAAACCATCTCCCATAAGGAGATCTAAGACCAAATATTTCTATGGAGATTTTTTAGGCAATAAATGGTCATAGATTATATCAATCATATGTCTAGCTTGATTTTTTGTTTCTCTAAAGCTATCTTGGATTGTGTTTAAAGTGGATGGATGGTTTGGAAATGGTTATCTAAAAATATCTACAGATTGGTTGGGAGGATCATTTGGATTGCCCAATTGAAAGCCCCTCTTGTTAATTATTTTTTGTACCAATCTTGTAAAGGATTGGAATCATTATATGTCATGTCTTATTACCCTATGATATGCACAAGACTCATCCTCTATATACCAAGTGGGTTTAGGATGCATATTATTGACCAGTCTAATTAGGGGGAGTTCAAGAACAATTACTTGTAGGAGTTTATCCAATACAAAAGTGTAAGGCTCTCCTAAAGGGGTATATTTCCTAGGGGAAAATGAGTAAGGCCCCTAGGTGGCTATGTTTGAGAAGTGGATGGTCTTAATTGATTGGATGTTGGAGGGGAGAAGTTTTTAGAATAATAGCATTTGCTGCCTCTTTTGGTTTAGGATTATTGTTATTTCTTTTTGAGGGGTTAGGTTTAAAGTTTTTATTGCATAACTTAATTTTCCCCTCTTCAATGCCATGAATTTCAGGTTTATATGCCATGGTAAAGGCTTCATCAAAATTATTAAAGGTTTAAATTTATAACATGGACGAGATATGTTTTTCATAAGAGCATGAAAATAATTCAATTAATTTAGGTTAGTAGGGAAAAGGTTAATTGGTTGATTAGGATACACCAATGAGCTACAAAGTCTAATATGGATTCATCTTTAAATTGTTTAATACCATATAAATATGTGATATTCAATTTTTGATAAATGTTAATGGAGAAGTGTTATAAGAAAATTTCAGCCAATTGCCCAAAGGAAAAGAGTGAATGCTAAGGGATGGAGTTGTACCAATGTAATGCAACACTTACTAGCGACATAAGAAATTCCTAAGTAGTAATGCATTGTCATGTGTTATAAGGTAACACACATGTCAAAAGGTTCTAAGATGTTCTTGGGGATCTTCTTTATTCTAAAACTTATTAAACTTGGGAATTTCCCATTGTGAGGGATACGATCGGATGGGAATAGATGGGTGGATAGGCTCATTACAAGTTTTCACATATGCAAGCATAGCATTGTGTCTTGAGGTGGAGGCTTCCAAATTATCCATCTTATTCATAAGGATGTTTATGAGGTCTGCTTGGGTGTTATTCTAAGGTACATTCCCTAAGACACATTACTGAAAAGTTTGATAATTTGGCAAGGAAGTAGATAGGGGTTGTGAGGAAGTGTATCCAAATATAGTGGACATAATGGGTTGGGATGCCACCACATATTATGGGATCTATAATGAAATATTCTACTATGTGGAATATTAGAAGTAAGTGGTCACCAATGGTTGTGATGAAGCCATGTATTGGGTAGTCGAGGAGATATACTATTGGGTAGGTTGTGTTGGAGGGATTGTTGTGTGTGAGGGATTTTTTGTGTGTGAGGGATTTGTTGTGTGTGTTGTAGATATTGATAATTATATTCTAGACTCATTTTTATGGGTGGGAGACTTACATGGATTGATACCACTAATTTTTTGGGAGAAATATTGGATATAGGCTGAGTGGTATAAGTATTTTGAGTCTTAGTAATGGGGTTGGAGAATTGGTAGATACTACAGGTGGTTGGATTTCTAAAGGTTGCATCATCTGGATATTAGAACTAGATGGAAGAGATTTGGTGGAAAAGGATACCATGTCCATGGTAAATCCTTTAGTTTTTTTAGTTCCTTTTAAAGGCATCTTGTATAAATATCAAGAATCTTGGGTGTGGGGGGAAGGAGGAATGTGTATTGCTTAATTACTAAGGTATTAATTAAGAGAAATAGGATTATTGTCTAATATTTACATAAATGAAAGATCTCCTTGTGAATAAATGTGCAATAATATAGGATTCTCAAAGGACTCAGGGGTAGAGAAGGGACTAGGTGTATGTTCTATAGGAGAGGATGTGACACCCACTTTGGATTCTTGCTTTGAATTATGCCTAATAAAAACCATGAGATAGAAAAGAAAAGCAAAATAAAAACAAAAATTTATTTTTGAATTATCTCATTTTTAATTTTGGATGAAATATGCACCAACTAAAGTCATTCCAAAAAAAAATTATCTATATAATTTTAAGATGTGAGAAGAAATAAAGAAAACAGGATAATGAGGGTCTTAAGAAATGATAATCTAAGGATCTTTTCAAGTATTTTATTTTTGCACTCAAAGGGAATCTTTATTGGTACTAGTACATGGCTTGGTACTTGGGGCTTGCTCCCTTCATGTCAAAATCCCATAGCCAATGTGAGTGCGTAGCCATGATATACTAATAGTCTAGAGATTATACTCAGCTAGAGAACTGAGTTGGTCCTTCCCTTAGTGGTGAAATCTAGGTGGGATCACAAAAAATAAGGTTGTTGTGAGGTGATAAAATCCCCATCAATTTCCTTATGTCATGTGTTTAGATGAGTTTGGTTTGACTGTGATTTGGCTTGTGTATGAAAGAGTGATCAATACGGTGAATTTACCATTTATATTATTCTATGTGAATTAATTAAGCAAAAAAAATGAATGCAATTTATTTTAACCTTAAAAAGGAAATAAAATTTAGACTTGATATTCTTTGGATGAACTCACACAAAGAAAGGGAAAGAGATACAATTCAAAAAAATTGAATTTTAATAAGAAAGATGAGACTTGATGTCCCACTGGGTGTGCCAAAAAGTTTTAGTGCTTTTTTTGTATTTTTCAATGTTGTCTAATTAGCTACTAAAAACAAAATAAATGTAAGGTTTTAAATATTACTTCGAGATGGAAATTGGTTGTGCACCATTGATTAAGCTTGTGGAAACTCCTCTTTGGCTAGGTAGGAATGACCTAAAAATCACACTAATTAATAAAGAAAATGGATTAATAGAAAGATGAATGGGATGTTTGGTAAGAAACCAGTCCCAAGAAGTGATATGCTTCCTTAGGTGGATGTCAGCTCACATTTAACATTCAAGTTTAAAAATAAACATAAAATTACAAAGATATATATGGATGGGATACATTTAGACAAAACCAAAGATATCTAATCTATATCAAGTTTAATATGATCAAAGTAATTATCCCAAAATTCTATAGCTATATCCACATCCTAATGAATTATAGCTAATTATTCATTAATGCTTCATTGATTAGGTGTGAAAACCATAGTACAAAGACCTAATTTTAATACAATATCATATTGATCAATGAATAAAGGTTGTTAGACAATGGGGAGATCAAATATGCTAAAAATATCATGTGTTAATCCAAGCGAAGTCATTTACATGTAAAAGATAGATTTTTAGAAAATAGAATGCAGATTCTAACAAGTTTTGAGGATTGTAAATCTTATGAAAACCAACTCTAAGGTTGTTTTAATAGTTTAGTAGGGATCGATGGTGATCTTATAGGATCGATGTTAATTTAGATGGATTGATGTTAGTTCTGAGTAAAATGCTAAAGTATGAAAATAAAAGATATTAATGACTTAAAATATTAATAAAATTATGAAAACTAAATGTACATAATGACACAAAGTTTTAGAATACTATAGAGTTCAAATGAGAATAAATTAACATGTAATACTAACCTTGGATGGCTAAAAACATGTAGATAAAGGATACTACAAAAATAAGCTTATAAACCTTCAAAATCTCTTTGTAATCTCATGAACAGAGGTTTCACAAGGTAGGAGAATGTTGATAAGGTCTGTATATAGGTTCCAAGATAATTTTAATAGAGTTTCAAAGTCCAAAAGTTTCATCCTGAGCGATGGAGACTCACTATATATTTATGAATTGATGTCATTCTAGGAAGATTGGTGTCGATCTTAGAAAATCGACATCTATTTTCCCAAAATGGGTGAAGTTAATCCTTAGGCCATTTAAATGGATTACTTACAGGGGATAAAGAATTATTTTAAATTTGTTGGGTTGTTTTAACCACATGATGGGTTTTTTTGGAGGTTGGATGAGTTTGTTTGGAGGTTGGATGGGTAAATAAGAGTAATTATTATTTAACTATAGTAATAGCTTAATTAACTTATATGGTAAAGGTAAATGGGTGAGGTAAATATAATTATTTCAAATAATTATGAATGGGGACCATTATGTTAGAGATGACATGATAACGTGATGACACACCACGTTAATACACAAGGATGTATAAAACTGGCATCTACACTTGTAATGGCTTCCACTAGGCCTAGATATACATAGTCACAAATATATTATATATGGTCCCTATATTTGAATATATGTAGTTTGGAATAGTAATGGGAGACTATTTGCCTTCCATTAGGTGACAAATTTTTGATGTTAGGGATTTTGGTTGTGGCCAATAGGGAATATAAAAGATAAGATGTCATAAGGAAGTGATTATTAGTCTTCTTCTTTAAGGCAGAGAATTGTTGCTTCAAGCAAATATTGATAATTTCTCCTAGAGAAGGAGTAAGTCCCTTTTTAACCATGAAATATATGTAAGGGACCCTGAATTTGTTGAGATAGGTGGTGAAAGGGGCCCCAAATAATCTGTTAAGAAATTTCATAATCATTCTAATTCCTACCCTAAATTGGGTGATTGGGATCCTTCTAATGGGGTCAAAAACTACATGGATTCCTCTAGTTTCATTGTCACATAATGGATATTGGTCATTTGAATGGAAACTATGTCATAATATCTCTAATTGACTATCACATTCTTCTCATCCTCCTTAGTGATTACTTTCAACTCTTTAATACCCTAGAAAATCTTGGACTAGTTACTATCCCCAATATTCAATGCTACCATATCAAATTCAATGTCTTTAAATACTCTTCCTTCTACATCTAAAGTCAAATATAGTTCTATGTCTTCCCTATTTTTCTTTCTAAATGCCATAGCTGTGTGTTTACAAATTTATCAATAGTAGTCCATAATCAACCTTTGGAATAATTTGAACTTGCTCAGATGGTAATTAAACTCTTTTTGGCTTGATTATGGTCAATTTGGGATCAAATTAGGGCTTCTATAGAAATTAAAAAAAAATGTAGGTATTTTTGAGATTTAATGGTATCATCTATTTGCACTTAGGTGAGTTCATGCCTCATATTTGATTAGGACTTTTGCATTTATAAATTTGCTTTTTTTTTCCCACAAAATCTTTGGTTTTTTTCTTTTCTACTTAACTGGCATCTATGTGGTAGCTTTGTGGCATCCAATTGGCTTTTTCGTAGCATTTTGATCATAAATTATTTAAAACTTGACCATTTCATTTTAAAATTATCTTCGATATCACTCAATCAGATCATATTATATGGATCAATGTGAGTCATTGATCTCAATCTTGTGAGTTACACACCATTGGCTATCCTTTATACCAAGCCCCATGATAGTACCACTTAGCCATCCCATGGGCCTTCTAAGATCTACATCTCTACTAGTATCGTAGTGAATGTATTTGCACCATATGGTGGATCCACGCTTGCTTAGAGGTTTTATTGAATAGTCTAAGTGATATCACTTCATTGGATCATGTTTCCATAATTAGATACAAACCATTGATCCTAAAAATGTGCATAAACTTTAAGTTAACACAGGACCATGTAAGGAACTTAGGTTAAATATTTTAGTCTAAGGTTTTATTTCATTTTAATAAACATGAAATAATCTTGAGGCTAAATTATTTATGCTAAGTTTAGATAAAAATAAAAGGTACCCCATCAAACAATAGAAGATATAACCTTAAGCCTTTAGCCTAAGGTTGTATTGTATTAATAAATATAATCAAAACCTTCAGATATAGACTTAAGTTAAGTCTATATCTACAAACATTTATACCATGATAAATGAAATAATCCAAAAAGTTGGGGTGGGGGGGGGAAGTATTAAGACATAAAGGGACCAATCCTAAGGTTATTATGATAAGGTTTGGTCATGTTGAAAATCATGATCAAACATTAGGATAAGAAATTAGGCTAAGTCCATGGCATTCATAATTAATCTTATGCAAATCTAAACCTAGTTATAAAGGTCCTTAAGTCAAAGCATGGCCTTTGATCAATCTAAGGTGAAATATTTATTTTATCATTGAGTTCATGATTATTTTCTAAATGAGACCCCATTGATCTTGTAAAGGCAAACAACATGTTCATTTATCTAAGTGGGATTGGTTCATGAACTTAAATTTTGATGGTTTCATGGATGTCAATGATGGCCTCATAGACATCAATGATGTTAATGCAAACATCAAAAGTAAGCTCTAGAAATATATCATTGGGGCTTGAATTTGATAGCCTCACAAACATAAATAATAGCCTTGTAAAAATTAAATGATGAGCATGAGAATATCAAATTTAAACTTTGAACACAGTACGTCCCATGGAAGATTTGAGTTGATACGCATCATTCAATTAACCTATCTGATAGAATGAAAATCATTGATTAATATCCAAGTACTCGAGAAAGATTAGTTCCTATAATTAAAAATAGATCTAGTTAATTATTATATTATAAGTCTTAAGTCTTATAATATGATAAAAGGACTCTTCAATTAATTACATTCTTAACTTAAATTTTATCCTAAGGTTTCCTTGTATTAATAAATATAATTGAAACCTTAAGGTAAAACTTAGTCTAAGATATCTTTAAAATAACAAGGAACCCCTTTACTCTTTGATCTTAATTTTGTGTCATCTGATCTTTGACCTCCACTCAAATGTAGACCATTGATCATGATCTGAGTGATCGAGCAGGATTGGTCCATGGGGCAATGTCTTGGATCTATTGGGCTTATCTCACTTCGTCCGATCTTTAATATCAGCTCAAATGTGGAACATCAATCCTAAAAGGGAATCATAATATTTAAGTTAGGGCCTATAGACATGAATGGACTTTGGCTAAAACTTTAAGGCTAAGGTTTTGTTCATGTTAATAAACACAAATGGGGCCTTAGGATTAAGACATTAGTATAAGATTGTAATAAGAGGGACCATACAAATTAAACTTAGAACATGTTAGGAATTTAAAAGGATTCTGCAAACATTAAATTTATACCACATTAAAATAAAAGGGGACAAAGGAGCTTAGGGTGTAAAGGGGACCAAACATATAAATTTTAGGCTAAGGTTTGGTCGTGTTAAAAAACACAAACAAGCCTTAGTATAAAAATTAGGATTAAGTCTATAACATATTTATAATGTTCCCATGTAAATTTTTCTTGCTAGTTTTTAAATTTTGTCTAAAAGAATCTTGTGCTAAGGTTTCTAAATGAGGATTTCAGGAATCTTGAACATGGATTCAACTTAAATTTTAACAGACCAAAGGCTATTAAAAGGTAAAATTGAGATAAAATCATTAAAATTATGAAACTCGGGTATGATCCCATCAAGGAGAGCTCTATTGAACCTATGATCTAAAATATAGATATCCATTGTTAGCAACATTAGAAAAATATAAGGCATTAATCATAAAAAAATGGTCCAATCTTAATTAGGTGTGAGTGATATTCAAATATAAATAATGTGAAAACATGCCAAAGATATTTAGATCAAGTGAATTTCTAATTTTAAAACACAAATTTGCACAATTTAAAGATAAGGGTCCCCATTTTCAGAAATGGGGGTATGTTATCCTCAACAAATGGTGAATTTTAGGGGAAGCATAGTAATATGTTAGAATTAAAAGATTATAGTTTAGACTATTGACTAAGTCACTTATTTCACTTGATTAGTCACCATTATTTAGATCAGTTCATGGTTTAAACAAGTCTTACACCTATAGATTTGGGATCAAACATTAAAACCTAGTCATGTTGTGTGTGTGCTTTGATTCTGCTTACTGTTTGCCATGGGGTTTAGGATGAAACTTATATATTTCATGAACTTGACCATTAACACTAACTTGTAGCATGTTTAGATATTAAGAACCATGATTTAGCTTAGGGAAGTCTTGGGCATTGCTCTACTTCTAGCTAGGCATCCATAACCCTGATAGAGATACCTTTAGCTCCACTCAAAGAATTGCTCCACTACCAGCCAGGAGTCCATAACAAGAGTCCATATGGAGGTTATCTAAATAAAAAAAATTTGGAATTGTTTTGGTTTTTTTATTATCTCTTATTTTTATATTTTTAGATATTTTATGATTTCTAGCAAAGGTTGGGAACCAAGTTAGCTAGGTTTAGGAATTGGGTCAAATGTTTGATCTTCAAACAATCATCCTTGGTTGAAAACTTTATCCCAAGTAATAATGTTCTTTAAGTACAAACATGACTATGTCTCAATAATTTTAACTTTCATCCCACATGCATAATCGTTATTAGAATCAAGCTTAGATTCAAACAAGGTTTAAGACCTTATGGAAAAATTAACTTATCTACTAGTATTTGATAGCTTCTCTAAATTATGTCATTAAGCTCATATTTTAGGCCCATGGATAACATTTAATTAAGATTCATACTTGTATTTCTAAACTTTTGGAGTTCTTGAGTAACCAGAATAAAGTTTGAGTTGAGGGCTACCCAAAAGGACTTATTATCAACAAGGGACAAAATAAAGAAATCAAACACACAATAGAAATCAAACAAACACAAAATAAAAACAAGAAAATAAATATAAACAAACAAGGGACAAGAAAGAAAGAGTAGAAGGAAACTAAACTAGCCTACCTATACTAACTCTAATTAGTCTTATGGATTTACTCCATGAAGACCCCAAGAGGACCAGCAAAAAGGGAATGCTTGAGGTACTACCCATTGGTTGGAAATGTAAATTTTTATACTTATATGTCTTTTAACTTGAAGGTGTTATTCCCAAGTGTCTTGGCAATATGGTAGGGGCCTATTCATAAAGGTGTGAAATTTCCATGTTTTCCCTTAGGTTCAGATGCCTTGTCCCAAATAAGAACTAAGTCTCCTTGCCTAAACACATTTACTTTTGATATCTTATCAAATCACCTCTTCATTATGGTTTAGTGTCTTCTAAAATTAGTAAAATCTTATTCTCATGCATCTTACTTCTAAATAATGTCCAATAATCTTGAACTTGCAAGTTCATAATCTTCTTCCATATATTCCCATATGAACTTGTATGTAGGTAACTTGAGGGTGATAGGGAAGATGGGATCTCAGAAATACACCAACAAGAATGGTGATGCCTTTAGGTCCTACTTGATTCTTATTCTATCTACCTAAAGGGCATATTTGATAAGCTTATGCCAAGTTCTAGGTTTGTCTGATACAAACTTTTTTATTGTTTTCATCAAGTTCTTATTGGTAGATTCAGACATTCCATTACCTTGAGGTAATGGTTGGATGAGAACATGATAACGATACTATTATCATATACCAATTCTATAATTTCAATGGATATGAAGGCAGATTCATTATCATATACTAGAGAGACTAGAGTTCTAAATATAGTGCATATGTTTTCCTCTAAAAAACTAATCATTTATTTAGTTTTACATTGTTTGGTGGCTACTACTTCATTCCACCTTGTGTAATAATCAGTGGTAGTTATAACTTACTTGTGACCTTCTGATGAGTTTGTGTTGATCACCCCTACAAAGTCTAACTCCCATTGTGTAAAGGGTTTATCAACCATTACTAGTTGTAATGACATTGCTACTTTTGGCTCCTTAGTGCTACACATTTGGCATGAGTGGCATTCTCTCACATGTTTATGAGCATATTTTAAGATGGTGGGCCAATACTATCTAGCTATGAGGATCTTGTGAGTTGTGGTTCTACTAGATGGATGACCACTTCCTAGCTTCTTATGAAACATGCTTGTTATCTCAGGAGCTTATTCCTTTGAAACACAACTTCTGTAGACACCTTCAAAGTTATTTTAGTATAGAAATGCATTCTTGATTAAGTAATGGGTTGCCTCAAGTCTTAGAGCTTTCTTATACTCCTTGGTTAGTACTACAACACAAGTTCCATTAATTATAAAATGAATGATAGGATCATACTAGTAATTAGCCTAAAAGCTTTGTTGATCAAATTGCATGATACTTAACTTAGGGTTAGCATTGGCAATCATTTGAATCAAATATTGGCACCTTAAAAATTTTGAAATCTTCATCTCAATGTAATATTATTATAGGGCAAACATCCTCTTACCTCTCCTTTCTCATAATTCATTTTGATTTAGCATAAGCTTTGTAGCAGGTTTAGGTAGGATGGCATGTACTTTATTCCTAAGAATGTAGTGCCTAAAATTCTTCACTACCTTAACTAATGCATATGATTGCTTATCAATTAAAGAGTAATTTAGCTTAGCATTTTTATAGTTTGTACTCATAAAATCAATCTGATGGTCACATCCATCAACATTCTAAGTTAAAACTATAACAATAGTATGATCAAAAGCAAATGAATAGAGGTAAAAGTTTTTTGAAAAGTTTGGACTTATTAAAACTAGAGCTTGGCTGATTGTATCTTTGATGTCCTTGAATGCTTTCCTGGTTTCTTCATGCCAAGTAATTTTGACATATTTCTTCACCATGTCATTTAAAGGATTGACAATTTTTACAAATCCATAAATGAACTTTCTCACAAAATTTATTTTTCCAAAGAAATATTTTAGTTCTTTTCTACTATTAGGAGGATCTATTTTTGATATAACATCTACTCTATCTAGATCTATATAGATTCCTCCCTTCATGATAACATGACCCAACAAATTTCCCTTATTAACACAAATGATGATTTCCTGAGGGTTGAAAGATATCCCATACCTTTTACACCTTTCAAATACCTATTGTAAATTCATGATGTGGTCCTCCTTGTTTTTAGAAAAAACAATCAGATCATCCATGTATATAATAATGCATTTACGCATAAAACCTTGGAAAGCATGATCCATAGATATTTGGAACTTTGTTCCTGCATTGATTAGTTTTAATGGCATCATCTTGTATGAAAACATGCCTCATTTGGTAGTGAAATTAGTCTTCATCATTCCTTCATGATTCACCAATACCTAGTTATACCTTGAAAATCTATCAAGAAAGGACATCATAGTAGAACTAGAAATAATTTGTATAACTTGCTCCAAAGAAGTAAAAGGGTAGTTGTCTTTTTTAGATGACTTATTTATATTTCCAAAATCAATACACAATCTTATTTCACCATTATTTTTCCTAATTTAGACCAAATTAGTGACTCAGGTAAAATTCTTAATGCGAAATACAATCTTAGAATCTAACAACTTTTTTGTCTTCTTTGAAAATCATAAGCTCTAAAATAGGGTTGATAGGCCTCTAATTTTATCTCAAAGGTTTTTAGTCTTTATTTAAGGGTCCAATATGGATGATGAATTTTGGACAAAAAATATTCAAGTCATCATAGGATCATGTTATTATGTCCTTATACTTTGTCAATAAGTCTTTGGCTCTTTTATATTCAATGTTTGTACATGTTGTTCCAATGTTAACTAGTTGAGGTTGATATTAAGATCCAAGATTAATTGCCTTGGAAACCTTCCCACTTTTTTTGGGAATCCTAGTGTTCTCGACTAGCTTATCTTGGTCAAATAATCTCTCTAAGGCAATCATGCCTTTTGAATTTTTTTTGTCATTCAACTGAATGAATTTGTTACCAAATTTACCATCTCCTTCAAGAATATTTTCATTGGCCTCATCTATGACATGGGCCTCAATTCTCTTGAGTTGGTCATGAAATCCAAGATTTATAAGTCATTATTAAAAAATTGAAAATGGTTCACATTATCTAGGACTGAGGGATATAGAACTAGATCAATGCTAAAGTTTAGATAATCTTGGCTTGGCAAAAGATTGGTTGTAGGTGAGACAATGATCTGTAAATTGAAAATACAAGTGTAGTACATCCGTAAAACACTTTTTCACGTTTAAGAGATCCTTCAATTTCTCAAATTTTTTTGTTTAATTTTGTATAAAGAGATTTAAAATAGAATTTAAATGAAGATCAGAATTAGATAATAATCAGAGAAAATTAAAAGAATTCACCAGCAAATTGATAACGGAGTTCGACTTCAATAGCCTACCTCTCTGGGTCCGTTCAAAATGAGGACCATTCTCATTAATTTTGTGCAACAAATAGCTTCCAAAATCAATACAATTATTAAATTCACCTTCTCTGACCTTTGCTTGCCTGTAATTATATCTCTTAGACCTAAAAATAATGGCCCAAGGCTGTACAAAGCAATAATAAGACTCTAACCTTCTTAAATCTCTTTACACAGTCAGCTTCTTGTTTTCTTAAAGTAAAATTTCATCCCTCTTATATAACTTTAACCTCCATAGCTCAAGTGGTCAAATCCTAATCCTTTTGTGCCAAAGGTGCAGGGTTCAAATCCGCCGGCCTCCTTTCTAGGTGCTTGGGAACCGTCGGTCTTCCTCCTTGGGCGCATTTGACTTTTCTTTATCCCACATGTGTTGTGTATGACAGTTTTCAATGCTTAAAATAGATAAGTTGGTCCCATTTTCAAATTCCAAGACTTAGATGCTAGCTTATGCCACTGTAAGACTTGGTCATTGCATGATTTATGGGGTGACGTGGCAGTTGGTGCATGTTGGTCTTTGGCACCTTATTTCAAGGTGATAAAATTTTGAAATTTGAATACAATTTCTCAAAAAACATGTGAATAAAAAACACCAAACAAATTTTATTTTTGCACTAAATCATTTTTCCACATGTCAAATGGCTATTAGTCTACTTGGCATATTTAAACAGTGCCACGTCACTTTCAACTCTCATTATTCGCCTGTCACAAGATTTCTTCAACTAGCTATATATTGAGCATTCGGACTCCATTTTTCATTCCAAAAGAAGTGATAGAAAGCTCTCAATGAATTATACGATGTGAAAATGATTCGACCAAAATTTGAAGACCTTAAAAAATAGAATGGTACATGGATCCACCTAGATCACTCCTCCCCATTAGGAACTTTTAGACCTCTGAAAGTTGAAATTAATTGGTAATGAGGTGAGGGTATTTTTCCCTCACATTTTTAACTTCCATCCATCTGGCCTTGCTTGGGTGCATCCATTTGAGACCAACATGAAGATATTCAACATTACTTCTTCGTGAAGTCTGCATATTCCTATCAAGTATAGTATCTTCCTATAATTTTGTTAGATATTCAAGAGAAAAATCATCAACGGAAGGAATGGATACACTTTCGTCATGATCAATTATCATTGGAGGCTCATACAATTTAGATTTTCCATATTTACAACTAAATAAATCTACATGTAAGATGGTAAATCTAATCAGAAAGCATTTGTGCCAATTTTTTCTGTTATCCGAAAAGGACCATATCAGATTGGTTTCAACTTTTTACCTTCACCTGTCAGTCTTTCCTTACTAATGTGAAGCCATACCATATCACCTACAACAAATTGGTGATCAATATGATGTTTTTTATGCCTGGCTTTGTACTTGGCTTGAATTTTCTCCAATTGAGTATGAACAGTCTGATGTATGAGTTGGATTTGTTCAATGAACTTCTTAGCTTGAATGGCTTCTTTTGGTTCACCAACAACTGTATCCTATCCATAGCAAACATACAGAGGAGATTTAGGCAAGTATCCATAACAAACTTCAAATGGAGATTTCATAGTAGAAGAATGAAGTGCCCATTTATATGCATGTTGTATGTAACACAATTTTTCATCCCATAACTTTGGTTTTTTATTACTATAAACCCTAAGCAAATTTACCACAGTGCAGTTCACAACCTCTATTTTTCCATCGGTTTGTGGATGAAATGCAGTGCTCTTTTTTAATTTAGTGTCCATTAGTCTTGACAAAGTTGACCAAAACTCCCCAATAAATTGAGAATCCTGATAAAAAATAATTGAAGTAGGTAAACCAAAATGAACCCATACATGTTTAAAGAACAAATGTGTAGTGCCTTCACAAGTAATTTGCTTAGTGTAAGGAATCAAAACACACATTTTGCTAAATCTATCCACAACCACATATAAATAGTCATGTTTTCTTTGTGTCATAGGCAACCACCCCACAAAATCCATGGAGATACTTTCTAGGGGGTGAGTAGGAATAGGTAGAGGAGTGTAAAGTCCCAGTTTCCTATTACTAGGTTTACTTGTGGCACAAAGAGTACATCCCTTTATATATTTAGCAACATTTTCCTGCATACGAGGCTAGTAACAATACATCTTCAAATGTGCAACCATTTTAGCGACTCCAAAATGAACAAAAATAAGAGAAGTATTTGCTTCTCTAATCATGTGCACCCTCTCATTTTGAGGAATACATAGTTTACCCAAATGATACAAAAGATCATTGTGTACATGACAGTCCAATTCTTCTACTTGTCTACTACTCATCAAGTCTTTATAAACATCCTGAAAATCAAGATCATTAACATATTATTCTTTATAACTTTCATGAGACAAAGAACCATGTTGTAAAATAATAGATGCAACAACCATAGGAGGCCTAGATAGCATATCTGCAACCTTATTTTGAATACCTTTTTTATACTTAATCACTAGATGAAATTGTTGTAAGAAACCCATCCAATGAAAATGTTTTGACTATTTTAGTTTGGTTTGTGATTGGAGATATTGTAAGGGCTGATGATCTATATGTATTATTGTTTCTTTGCCCATTAAGTAATGTTTCCATTTTTTAACACTTTGAACCAATGCATACAATTCCTTATCATAAGTTGGATATTTTATTACTGCACTTATAAATGTTTTAGAATGATAACAAACTGGTTTCTTACCTTGCATTAAAATAGCTCCCATAGCATACTCACTTGCATCCATCTTGATCTCAAATGGTTGTTGTATATCAGGAAGTGCCAAGACTAGAGTAGTACTTATCTTTTCTTTCAAAGTGTCAAAGGCTTTTTGATGTTTGCCTCCCAACTAAAAGACCTATTTCACACTTGTCAAAGAATACAAAGGTGATGAAATATATGAAAATTGAGCAATAAACTTTCCCCAAAACTGTACTACACCAAGAAAACTTCTAACCTCAGTTGTGTTAGTGGGTGTAAGCCAATTAACAATGACTGCCACTTTTGCAGGATCAATTTTCAATTTACCATATCCTACAATGTAACCCAAGTATATCAAAGAGGTCTTGCCAAATTCATATTTTGACATTTTTAGGTAAACTTTTTCCCTTCATAATGCATCCATGACCTTCTTAATGTGGATCACATGCTCTTCCCAAGACTTGCTGAAAATCAATATATCATCTAAGTAAAATATAACAAAATCATCAAGGAACTGTCTAAAAACATCATTCATCAGTCTCATGAATGTAGCCAGGGCATTACACAACCCAAAAGGCATAACAAGCCATTCAAAAAATCCCTATTTTGTTTTGAAGGTAGGTTTCCACACATCACCTTCATTAATTCTTACTTGATGATATCCACTTTTCAAATCCAAATTAGTGAGATAAATAACATGTTTTAATTAATCCAATAAATCATCAATACGAGGAAGAGGGTAATGATTATTAATAGTAATTTTTTTAAAGCACGAAAATCAACACACATTCACCAAGTGCCATCTTTTTTTGACACCAAAATAATTGGCAAACCAACAGGAGATGAACTTGGATGAATAACACCTATATCCAATAGATCCATTACCTATTTTTTTATTTATTTTTTTTCCACCACTTATAACTTGTACATGCCAATGTTAGGGAGAGGAGAATCCTGCAATAGCTGAATTTCATGTTGAACTCCCCTTTTAGGGGGCAAGCCCTTAGGATCTTGTAATACATCATCGTAAGTAGAAATTATTTCAACCAATTCATTCTTGTGTCTAGGATCACACTTTTCCAAAGCAAGAAAATATTCTTTTTCCTTAGACTTAATCAACATGAGACAAAAATTCTTGCTTGAATTAACTAGTCTTTTCATTTACCCTGTTGTAACCAAGGAAAGACTTGTTCTAATGTGATGTGCTCTAACTATATATTCAATGCCATCCTTAATAAGCAAGTACTTATTCTCCTCTCTATATAAGATTTCTTTTCTATCATAAAGATATGGGCTTCCCAAAACAATCCCACATATGTTCAATGGAGCAACATCCAACTCAACCTCATCTATGAACTTGGATGTGATGGCAAACCTTAGTCTACAAGTTTGTGAGACTTGTAGCTTCACATTGTCACACACCCAACCTAGCGGATAAGGCTTCAGATGGGGATTGGTTTGTAATCTTATCTTCTTAACAACCTCTTCAAAAATTAAATTTGCTTTTGAAACACTATCAAATAGAGTGTCAATCTTAGTATGTTTTGAAACAACTCTAATGTGAAACAATTCATTTATTTTCTTATCAACATGCAAATAATTTTGTTTAGAATAAGATGCATCATTTGATGACTTAGTGCTAGAAACTAAAAGAGAAAAATCATTATGTAATCCCATAGCTATGATCTTAGTTTTATCACCTGAATCTGAACCTAAGTCCTGAACCATAACATTAGCCTTCTTTTCTTTCTTTTGAAACCTCTTAGGCCTTAACTCAGGATGTAGTTTCCAACACTTAGACTCATCATGATTTTTCTTTCAATGATTACAAAATGGTTTTCCTTCTTCTTTTTCAACAGTAAAAGTGGATTTATGTTTACCCTTTCCTGATGAACTTTCCCCTTTTGATTGCTTAACATTAGATTGCTTACTTTTTAATTTAGGAAAATATTCTTTTGATTGTTTTCCTCTAGCCTCTAAATGAGTGGCTTGAACACATATTTCATCTAAATTAGTCGGATTGAATATAAGAATCATATGTCTTAAGTAACTATGTATCCCACCTATATATTTTAGCAGTGTTTCTTGTGTGTATAGAGGAACATTCAAAAGTAAAGATTTTTTCCTAAATTCTTGTGTATAATCTTGAACATTTTGGCCTTTTCCTTGTCTGAAACTTTGCCAATCCATCATAGCTTGTTGCATATAGCCTAAAGGATAGAATTACTTTCTGAGTTCTTCAATAAATTCATTCCAAGTAGAAATTGAGTTACATTTTTAAAGCTCGGCTTCCTTCAACTTACTCTCCCACCAAATGAGAGTTGTGTCTCCCATATAAAGAGTAGCCAAA
Source organism: Torreya grandis (assembly GCA_037957365.1). Classification (NCBI taxonomy): domain Eukaryota; kingdom Viridiplantae; phylum Streptophyta; class Pinopsida; order Cupressales; family Taxaceae; genus Torreya; species Torreya grandis. The sequence continues at coordinate 39,032 of JARHVA010011160.1, forward strand.
TGAATTTTTGACTCATCCCCTAAAATATTTTGGACCTTGCAATAAAATTCAATATACATGACCCAATTATCCAACTTTTTAGCATTAACTTCACCATTAAACATTGGTAATTCAAACTTAATATCCAATTTTAGTGAAGGGAGAGATTCCACAATTTTTTTAACATCATCTAATGAAGAAGTTTTTTTGGTTTCTTTACCTTTTGATTCTCATGAATCACCTTCTTTTTCATTCTCAGATTTCCATTGTTTGTCATGGTATAGTTCCTCAACCATGCTTCTCATATCCATGAAGGCTCAGCGGAAAGCTTGTTCAAATTCCATCTCTTCTTCAGCCATCCTTGAAGTACGCCTTAAACCAATCTCTAGATTATACTCAATGAGTTTTCCTTCACCCTTTTTGGATTTAGACCTTGTCAACATACACTAGCAATCACTATTAAATAACAATTTCTCAGATACCAAAAATTTGATCTGTAAACTGAAAATACAAGTGTAGTACATTCAAAAAACACTTTTTCATGTTTAAGAGATCCTTCAATTTCTTGATTTTTTTTGTTTAATTTTGTTTAAATAAATTTAAACAAAAATTTAAATGAAGATCAAAATTAGATAATAATTAGAGAAAATTAAAAGAATTCACCAGCAAATTGATAATAGAGTTTGGCTTCAATAGCCTACGTCTCCGGGTCCATTCGAAGTGAGGACCATTCTCATTAATTTTGTGCAAAAAATGGCTTCCAAAATCAATACAAGTCTTCAATTCACCTTCTCTAATCTATGCTTGCCTGTAATTATATCTCTTAGACCTAAAAATAATGGCCCAAGGCTATAAAAACCAATAATAAGACTCTAAGCTTCTTAAATCTCTTTACACAGTCAGCTTCTTGTTTTCTTCAAGTAGAATTTCATCCCTCTTATAGCACTTCGACCTCCATAGCTCAAGTGGTCAAAGCCTAATTCTTTTGCACCAAAGGTTCAGGGTTCAAAACCACCGGCCTCCTTTCTAGGCTCTTTGGAACCATTAGTCTTCCTCCTTGGGCACATTTGACTTTTTTTGTCCCACATGTGTTGGGTATGATAGTTTTTAATGCTTAAAATAGATAATTCAGTCCCATTTTCAAATGCCAAGACTTAGGTATTAGCTTAGGCCACCATTAGACTTGGTCATTGCATGATTTGTGGGGTGATGTGGTAGCTAGTGCATGTTGGTCTTTGGCACCTTATTTCAAGGTGATAAAAGTTTGAAATTTAAGTACAATTTCTCAAATAACATGTGAATAAAACACACCAAACCAAATTTTTTTTTTGTACCAAATCATTTTGCCACATGTTAAATGGCTATTAGTCCACTTAGCATATTTAAATAGTGGCACGTCACTTTTGACTCTCATTATTCGCCTGTCGTAAGACTTCTTCAACTAGCTATATCTTGAGCATCCGAACTCCATTTTTCATTCTAGAAGAAGTGATAGAAAGCTCTTGATGAATTATACGATGTGAAAATGATTCAAAAAAAATTTGAAGACTTTAAAAAATGGAACAGTACATGGATCCACCTGGATCAGACAAGCTCATCACCAACCTTGTTCTCCTCTCTAAGGATAGAAATAATGTTAAAATCATCAAAGGATTCAAGAAAATCCTAGACTTTGAACTTATATCTCTTGAGTTATGAAAATTTGCATTGGTATCTACTCCTTACTTGATTGACTAATAGTTCTGAGTCACCATGACCTAGTGGTTTTTTGACTTTGTACTTGATGGAAAATTATAAGCCTAAGATCAATGCTTCATATTCTGAAAGGATATTAGTGCATGAAAACTAGAGTCTATAGGAAGTATGATATTCCTTACCAACAGGATTAGTTAGGACAACACCTACTCTAGAGCCATACTTACATATATCCCCTTTAGAATGTAGTTTTCACAATCCAAGGATAATGTTAGAAGGTTTAGACTCACATTCCTTGGTAGTTTGAAGATTAAACACTCCAAAATAAGAGTCAACTATGTTCACCATTTTATTCATAGCATTATATTTTGTGACCATGTGCTTCATCCTTGGTTCTCTTTCCAATTTGATTTGATTTGGTACTCCTTTCCATGACAACTACACATGAGAAAAATTAGTGGACATATATCCATTCAGGTCATTTATCCACTCTCTACTTAATAACAACCCGTAATCATCAATAATGTATACCACCTAGATATCAATAAATTGCTAGACTTTAGGCTTAGAGGCAAGTTGCATATGAACATTTAATAACTCACCAATTATTTTGACCCTAGATATATCTAATTCAGTAACAAATCTATCATATTTAATAGGTATTAAACCAAGTTTTTTGCAAATACCCACTGTCATAATATTAGTGGATGTATTAAAATATAATAAATAGTTATGTAAATTCTTACCAAACATCTTGAAAATAAGTAGGAAGGGTCACGATTATATCTTATCTTTATACATAAAAACATTAGCATTGTCCATCTTGGGTGATTTGGTAGGCTTCTTTAACAAAGACTCCAATAATAGGTCACTTTGTTTAGTTATTTGAGTCAATTCATGTAACATGATGTTAGCCTTTATTTTCTTCATATCTTCTACAATGTTATATTTAGTCCTATTAATAGAATTATAATAATTTGTACTATGCTTATAAGTAATCCCTTTTAGAGGCTCTATATTATTATCTAAATTAGTATCTAGAGGAGTGCCAAAGTTGTTTGGAGGAGTGGAGGTAACCAAGGGGTACCTTTGCTCCCTATTCCTTAAAGCATAGGTCTTCTTCAAGAAATTCTAGAAAACATGAACTTCTTCAGGGATGTCATCAAGTTCATTATCTTCTTGGAAGGGGAAGTCAAACATCTCCACCATGTAGGTTTGGTCAGTAGATTTAGATCTTGATGTACTTGCACCATTATCTTTTTTAGGAACTACTTCAAATGTATCTAACTCCTCTTGAAAGGCTTCAAAATCTTTATAGAATTCAATGTAGTTAATTTCACCATGTTTAGTAGTATAATGAACTATACAATAGTCATTTAATGAAACATGAATAAGATTAATGTCCATGGTCTTCTTATCAGTAGATGATTCATTATTCTTATTATTATAGAAACTATCATTCTGGAATCTATTATTGGTTTTGTTAAATATTTGAAATGAGAAGTTTATACTTGAGCTTTCTACTATATGGCTAAATTTTTTTTTCAACTGAAGGAAATCAATGTTAAGATTTTGGACCATCTTTAAGATAAATTCATTCTTACTCTTGGGAGTTTTTGAGTTATGAACCTAATTATTATTAGCACCATTGGTTGGTACCAAAGATTTTTGATCATTTGGATTAAATCCAGTTGTAATATGGTTTAAAAACCCTAAGTTCTAATTAAGAGTAACATGCCTCAAGGGTAATTGGTTCAAATCTAGGATTTGATTTAGATCTGGCATATTTTGATTATTTTTAGGAAAGATATTAAAGGTAGGCATACGTGGATTGACATTCGGAACAAAGTAATCCATTTATCCTTGAGCCTGCATTTGATCATGAATGATTAGTAATTAAAAGTAGGTTTGAGATAAGGTGGTTATGACTAGAAGATATCTTTTCAAAAACACCAAAGTCATAGGATCTACTGCATCCTTGTAGATTTCTAAATCCAAAACCTCATTAGGTTTGTAAGCATCTATGGTTCAACTATGCATTTTCTAAAATCTAGCATTAAATGTTGTTATGGACTCACTTACATTTATTATGATGGTGGTGAATTGTTAGTACAAGACACAAGGACTAATGATCTTGTTAAATTGGTCAATAAAGACATTGTTAAAACCATCCTAGTTGGTAATGTAATTATCAGGTAAATTAAGAAACCATTCAAATGTAGCATCTTTGAAAGTGAAAGGAATCAACCTATATGATACATATTCATGAGTGACATTTAACAATCTTAATGTAGCTTTGAATTATTTAATGTGTTCTTCTGTAGTTACAACACCATTGGGACTAAACATTGGCAAATATTTCTCAAAATTGTAGGGGAGACCATGTACTACACCTAGTACATTGATGGAAGAATCACCTAACCACATCATACCTTGATGAAGGTAAAATATGGGAGTACCTTGAAGTGGTGATGTTGGTAAATATTTTGAACATCTACACTTACCTTTGTATTTCCTAGCTCTCTTATGGACCTCTAATTCAAGCAAAGGTTCTCTTGTCTCTGAATGTGACCTTGTTTTAATCCTGGACAATTTTAACTTGGGAATTTTAGATCCTATTTGAAGTACGATGTGTCAAATCAATATTTACAAAGAATAATGATTATAAATTCACATTAAGCACATTTTTCAAATATTCATATAAAGAATGAAAGGACAATGATATTTAAGTAAATTAGCTGAAAGAAGTGTCTAATTATGCAAGTATGAATGATATTTACAACTTTAAGCTCAAATAAACTCAAATTTGCAAAAGATATATGAATCTATGATCAAATAGCTATTACTAACATCAAACCTATTGAATCAACAAAGTTAAAGCCATATTTACCATAATCAAAAGTATATTCTGAAAGAATGTTGATCTTTGTCTAAAAGAAGCACAAAGATGGGTCTAAGACCCCAAAGATCACTAATATTTACCTAATTATGCTAAAAAAAACCCAATTATGCAAAGAATATGGAAATCTTAGATCAAAAATCAATAAAACTAGTAAAGATCCTATAGATTCATAGGATTTATCGATGGCCCTCCTTTTAGCACTAGTGGAACTTATGCCTGTTGATGCCTCTATATGTACCACATGGTTATCTTAGTGTTTAAAGAACACTTCTCATTTTAGAATTTGAATATTTCATAGCATGAGTAGTAGGTTGTGGTAATCTAGTTACCAGTGATGAAATAGCGACAGAGTAAACAAATTGTTCTACAATATCTATATTAGTTTGGTGGTTGGGAGCCACCTTGGCCCTATCTTTGCAAACTGAAGCAATATGGTCTAGTTAAGATCAATTATGATCAAGATATAATCTAAATATTAATCTATGTGAATAGTTACAATGATATTTAACTAAAGTGATATGCTTAAAAAATAAGTAAAAGGTAGGGTAGGGCAAAGAAGAAAAGTGTTGTTGATCCTTATCTCAGACATTATGAAAAATTTTAAGTGTTTCTTAGGTATGCACTTAAAACTCATATATGAAATAAATTAGTTTAAGCTCAAATCACAACATATATTAGGAAAACTTCTAAGGAAGATAATTAATAATGAAAATAAGAACCATGTTTACTTTAATGTTTTACTCCTTTAAGAAAATAAGTAATACACATCTACATATGTAGAGAAAATGAAACAAAGTAAAGTAAGGAACCTTCATTTAACCTAGCATATGCATAAGTTAAAAATTATACATTCAAAAGGCACACACCAAAAATGCAAAAGAAATATTCAAATCTAAGATTTAGAAAAAACAATTGAGAGAGAAACCATATAGCAAATGATAAAAACAAATTTGGACAAACTTTTTAGAATTCCTTGCTTACATTAATAGCTCAAAAGTATACAAGTTTTGGTTCAAAACTCCCCCTTTTTATAAATGAAAATTTTCCTTTTACAAAATTCAAAGAAGCATGTCATTCAGTCGCATCAACTTACAAGTGTACAAAATGTAAAGGACAACTATCCTTTCTACAAAGTTTCTAAAATACACTAGACTTTCTAAAATAGACTGACCTTTAGGCAAATGTGATAACTAGCTACACATTCCTTCACAAAAGAATATTCCATTTTCAAAATTTACAATACTTATACAAAAGGGAATATTGTTAACTAACTGGTGGACCATGTGTTGATGAAGTCCCTCGATCTTACTGAAGTAACCTCATTACCTTTTGATGTTGTTCATTAATAAGTCTCAAATAGACTGTAGGTTCTAGGAAGAACTCATCCTCTTGATCTGCCAAATCTCCCAAGTCCCTATCATTTCCCCCCAAAGCTTCTTTAATGCTCCTCACCTCAAAAATCTTTTTGTCTACTATCAGGATCATATCCATGACCCTATTATTATTAGTCCCAGACTTGCCTTGGTTCTTGATCCTCAGCTCTTGCATGACTGAAGTGGTCTTGTGTTTGAATTATTCATCTATAATGATGTATATTGAGTTGAGTTTTGTATGTTTTATAATCATCATCCCCAAGAATCATTCAATTCTATTAAGTAGCTCTTTATCATTATTTATGAGTCTCTCTAAGAACTTGGACCATGTGATCAAACTATTGATTTTATCTATAATCAACCCCAGGATGGTGTTGAGATGAGTAATGTTGATGGTATTTAAACTAGGTATTTTATTACCTATCAAGATTCTAATTAATTCCTTCATCTTGTCCTTGATGTGATCTAGGAATTTGACTCAAGAGAGGATGGTTAGTATGGTGTTAGTTTTAAAATGAAAACAAAATGAAATAAATACATTAATAACATAACATCTCTAGGTCTAGACACTAGGGAGAGCTTAGTTAACAAAATAAATTGATAAACACAACTAAAAATTAAGGAATGAAAACACAATAATTCCTTCACCTTTTTTGGATGCTTCAAATTCCTTTGTAGAGGTGGCTTGCTCAGCTTATGCTCATGAAATCTTCATCAAAGGAGGCTTGGCTATCTCCTCTTCTCCTTGGTACCTTTGGCTTGTGGCTTGGCTTGGCTTATAATCAATTTAGAATTATAAATTTTCATAATAAAGTCCTTGAAGATATTTGAGCATAATAACATTGCATCAAAATAGCTTAGAAATGATGTTCATGGCCTCTCTATTTATATATTCTTGGATTTGATTAGAATCAACCTAAATTGTCCATCTCAAGATTGAGATGTGTAGTTGAGGATTAATTAAATTTGTAATTATACTCATCATGAATTAGAATAAGGGGAAATTAATAGGTATGGAGGGAATCATGGAAGGCATTGATGAGGCATGGAAGGCATGAATCTTGATATTTATGGCATTTGTGGCCTATGGATGTCTTCCCAAAAAATGAGGTCACTTGATGATGTAGATATTAAATATTCATTTCTAAAAACAAGTTTTCAACAAATTTCCATGGAATTATTAATTAGGCCTTGATTTGAGTTAATTAGATCTTAAGAATGATTAAACACTTTGTGCACAAATTACTCAAATTAATTAGAATGCCTTGTTATTAGTCTAAAATTTTAATAAATTACAAATTGGAAGGCAGTGTCAGATGCATTGAAACCATATTTCCATTTAGGATGTTACCAACAAAAAATAACAAAGGCACATGTCCTATGAAGAGTATTTGATAGGAAAGAGCAATCCAGTGTACCTAGGTGTAAATTTGGTATTTTGACACGAAATGATCTGATCAGAGTCATTTGGCCCATAAATCACATTACCCCATTTAGTCATACTATGGCCAAAATTGGCACTTGAAAATGTCAGTTCAAATCATTTAGCATGTTTTAGTGTTTTAAGGCTAAATTTTGCATTTTAGATGGAAATTGGACAAAAGCTTGATTGGAGGTTATCAATGGCAAACTTTAGGTGTCTACAATATGCCCCTATTTGGGAAGCTATTGTAAGCTATAATAACAGTAACATCTTCTCAAAGAATGAAAAGGTCTTATATGCCTACAACTACAATGATGATAAACTAATTTTATGATGCCCCCTCAAGGGAATGGTTGGCATAAGTGGGTTGAATAATGGTCCCTCGAAAAGAAATAAGTGAAACGAGGGAACCATAGAAAGGAAAGATGATGGGGTGAAAACATAGTGATATTTAAAAAGTAGTCAAAATAATTAAGAATGCAAGTGGAACAGTGTACAATGGTTTGCCCAAAGGTGGTTATAAGCACTGTACCTCGATAGTGGCAATGTTGTATGATAACATAATGATTTGCCCAAATGTGATTATAATCATTGAGAATATGGAGATACCCCAATTAGGATATAAAAACAAGGTAATAACATGCCCCTATATGAGTAGAAAAAGTAAAGTGGTGACAACACAATGATCTGTCCAAAGGTGATTATAATCATTAAGAAATGGAGGTAGGACAGTGTGCAATGATTTTCCCATATGTAGTTATAATAATTAGACCCTAATTATGGAAAACATGATAAAATTTCTTGAGGATGATGATAACATAACATAGAGGGTAATGATTAATTGCAACAACCTACTAATAGGGAGATGCTCATCCAAACTCATAAAGGTTGAAATTCTTTCATAGTTAATTACTCTATTTGGGATATGATTAGGATGGAATCAGGATGTTGGTGCTAAAGAGATGGCACCATTGTTGAATAAAATTCTTGAAACTAAGGTTTGTTTTAGCATGTGTTGGTATGCATCATGGTATAATGTCATGAGGACTTAGCTGAAATATGCATGAGGATGACTCCCATAATCCAATACTCAATAGAAAATAATGCACTAGTGATAGAAACCATGATGACAATGTAAACGTATGAATATGGATGGATTCAAGTGTATGTGTGGATAAGTAATCACCTAATGAACACACATAAATTGAATCAAGGCAACCGTGATGAAAGTAAACAAACAAAATAAGTAGAAATAAATAGACAAAAAACCCTACGAACATTTCCCCTAGAAAATAAGTGACAACATAATAAGAAAAATGGGGGAATAGAAGAAGGGAAGGGGATGGCCGATCTATCTCCATATACACTATGCAAGTGGACGTTTCCTACGTAGTTCCATTGATGTAATCACCAATAATGAAATTTAAGATAAATGTAGTTCTCCCAAGGAATGGAAAGAAAGTGATAACTGAGGGAAAAAATGTGATAGAAGAATAGGAATGGTCTTGAAAAATGACAAGTGTGTGAGAGATAAAGGACAAAAAATATGGGGAAACTAAGTGACAAGTGATTTTATTGTACTTAGTAAGGGTTCCTAGATTCCTTAAGGCAAAAAAGTGGTCAATATTTTTGGAATCATTTAGAGTGTCTCAACTCAATCGAGAATGATGAGACTCTAAATAGTTCAAGCTCAAAAAATAGTGAGAGCATTCAAACTTAGGTTACTCATAAAATGGCAAGAGTGTGGCATAGGTTACTTGAAAAATGGTGAGATCATGGCTTAAGTTGCTCATAAAATGGTGAGAGTGTGGCTTAGGTTTCTCACAAAATGATGAGAACAAGGATTAGGGTGACTGAGTTGACCTTAATAAGTATTGAGTGCTAGCTACATAGTCCCAGAGTAGGACCTCAAGTCATTATAGTTCTGACCTTATAGTGGAGGAACTCGACTAGCATATTAATCAATTCAAACAAAACATGCATAGTTGGTAAAAAGGCACAGTGTGGCATATGAAGTGGCAAGTTGGTATATCAAGGCTTAATTTTGATCGTAGTTTGCCCATAGGTGGTTATAACCAAGACATAATAGCATAGATCAATGGTACTAATTTTCCCAAAGGCAATTATAATTAGTAGCAAGACCGTTAGTAATAAAAGAATAACAAATGAAGGATGCAATTGTTGAAACTTCTATCATACTATCTCAAAATATGATCTCTATGTAAAATACTTGAACCAACTGATGAAATTGATTAGATACCTTGATGCTAAAAATGCATAACAAATGGCAAAAACTAAGGTTAAATGGGCTAGGCTTTAGAACGCATTAGGTTGATAAGTCAGAAGCAAAAAGTGGATATGGTGAAGGGGATAGATATGGATGGTACTTGTATAAAGAAGAATAGTGATAAAATGACATAACTAAAATGGTCCTTACAGACAATACACCTTAGCACTCAAGCATAGTATCATTTGAGATGAATAATATTCATCAGCTCTGGAAGTTCATCTCCATCTAATGTGGAAATCCTATATGCTCTTAATCCATAATATATAGTAATGATGAAAGGTCGTATCTAGATTGGTTTTAATTTACCTTTATGCTTCTTCTCAGCTATGGTATTCTTTTGGTTTTCTTTAAGAACAAGATCACCAAGTTCAAATGTTCTATGCTTAACACATCGATTATAGTGGCCTTTGAGTCAATTATGATATGCTTGAAGACTATTGAGTGTAGTCATGTATTTATCATCAAGTAGATCTAGCTCTTATAGGCAAGCTACTCGATAGTCATGATCATCTAGGACATGCTTGAAAGAGATGCATAGTGAAGGTAATTCAACGTCAATGGGAAGGATGGCTTTAGTACCTTAAACAAGTGAGTATGGAGTGGCTCCTATGGGAGTAAGATGATTGGTATGGTATGCCCAAAGGGTATGGAATATCTATAGGTACCAATCATGATCGACATCTTTGAAAATCTTTTTGAGAATGTTGACAATGGTTTTGTTGGATGCCTCAACTTGGCCATTACCTTGAGGATAATATGCTATAGAAAAATGTTAGGTGTTGTTGTATTTAGTACATAACTGGTCTACATCCTTGTTCTTGAATGATCCTCCATTATCAGATATAATGTCAGAGGGGATATTGTAGTGGTAAATGGGGTGGTTGAAAATGAATTCAAAAATTTGCTTTCCAATCATGTGAGGGGTATATATTCAACCCACTTAGTGAAATACTCAGTGGTGGTAAGGATATGTTTATGGCCATCAGATGAAGTGGGGTTAATATTCCCAATGAGGTCAAGTCCCTATGAAGAAAATGGCCATGGTGTTAACATCAGTTTGAGTATTTGCTAGGGCATGAATCAGATTAGCATGGCATTGACATTTGTCAAAAAAATTTACATAAGTAATGGCATATACATCCATTATGGGCCAATAATAACCAATATGCAAAATCTTTATGGATAGGACTACCCTATTAGAATGAGCTCCACACACTCCTTCATGGACTTCTCTTAATGCTAGCATAAACTCTACTGAGTTTAAATAGTGAAGTAGAGTCTACGCTAGCATTATGAGAATTTCATGAAGGAGTGTGTAGATCTCATTCTAGTGGTGTATTCCTATCCAAAAAGCTTTTCCATACTAGTTATTATTGGTCCATAATGGATGTAGACTCTGTTAAGTTTAAATAATGAAGCAGAGTTCCATCAAAACTATGATGGTAAAGGGTGGATCCAAGTAGACTATAATGATTTAAATGATGAATGAAGTATTTTGTTTGTTTGTGAGATAGGTTAGGTGGTAAAACTTGGTCATGAAGGTATTTATAAAGGTCTAAGTACCAGATAGAATTAGGACCAATAATATCATAAATCATGGTAAATATTGAAGGTTCATGAGTTGGTGCTAATAAATTCTTGATGAGGAACTGCTATTCTCTAGCTTTATCTATTTGTCAAATTAGAGATCCAATAGTAGCCATAGCATCTATAGTTCTTTTACTAGCCCTTGGTATGTGCTCAAACTTAATATTGGAAATTTTTTGCTTAAGAGTGTCAACCATGGCTTTATATGGAACTAGCTTGTCATCTTTGGTCTAGAAATGATTTGTAACATGATTGATGATTAAATGAGAATTGACATAAACTTGGAGATGAGATATATTCCACTACACTACTTTTCAAAGTCCTATAATAAGTTATTCATACTTGACATGTTTTTTGTAGAAGGAAAGCTAATTTTGAGTGATTTAGGGATTAGATCCCCCTGTGGTGTAATAAAAAATAGGCCTACCCTTGATCCATGTGTATTAAATGAACCATCAAAATATAGTTTCCAAGGCTTATCCTCAAGGGTTGTGTCCATGATGGTCATGATAAATTCATTAAGAAATTGAAATGTTAGTGGTTGTGTGTCTATGAGAGGTGCTTTAACAAGGTGATCTGCAAGAACTTGTCCCTTGATTGACTTCTAATTGACATTCTCTATGTCAAATTCACTAGGAAACATGATCCATTTAGCCATTCTTCTTTGTAAAGTTGTTTTAAATAGTGGATGATTGAGTGGATCTACTTTTAAAATGACCATGGTCTTATTATTCAACATGTAATGGTGTAGTTTTTGAGCTATGAAGACCATAGCTAGACAAGCTTTTTCAACAAGTGTATAGTTTTGTTCATATGTAACCAAGGTACATCTTAGGTAGTCTATAGCGTGCTCCTATCCATTGTCATCATGTTGAGCCAAGAGTGCCCCCAAGGCATGATCAATAGCTCATAGGTATAACAAGAATGGATTTCCTAGCATATTAGGTAATAAAATAGGCAGATTAATAAGATAATCTTTGAGTTATTGAAAAGCTATTTGGTAATGATCATCCTAGTAAAATGCAACTCCTTTCTTCAAAATGTGTGTAAATAGATGGCACTTATCTGCTAACTGAGAGATGAAGCATTGAATTGACTAGATCTTACCCTATAAATTATGGAGTTACTTTAAATTGGTTGGTGGTAGCATCTCAATTATAGCATAGACTTTAGCTAGATCAAATTCAATAACTCTATGAGATATAATGAATCCAATCAATTTTCTTAAAGTTATATTGAACACACATTTTTTGGGATTTAGTCTGACTTTATACTCCTATAATATTTTAAATATATTATGTAGCACTAATGGATGGTTAGCTCTGGTTTTGGATTTTACTAATATGTCAATGGCATAGTCTTCAAAAATATCATACATCATATCATGGGATATGATAGTCATGGACCTTTGATACATATATCCAACATTATTAGGACCAAAGAGGATCACCTGATAATAAAATATTCCCCATGGAGTGGTGAACACTATTTTATGTTGATCTTTTGGTGTGATTCTGATCTGGTTATATTCTAAAAATCCATCCATGAGTGAAATCATTTCATAACCTATCATGGAGTCAATGATCATGTCGATATTAGGCAAGGGAAAATCATATCTAGGACAAGCTTTGTTGATGTCTTGAAAATTAGTATAAATTCTAATCCCTTCAAGCTTTTTACTAATAGGTACAACATTAGAGATCTATTCAGAGTAGTCAATGGATCAGATACATCCTGCTTCTAAGAGTTTTTCCAACTCTTTCTTTACCAATACAAAAATGTGAGGATGCATTTTTTGTAACTTTTGTTTTACAAATTTTGAATTAGGATTAACTCTAAGGTGGTACAAAACCAATGCAAGATCTAAGCCTGGCATGTCAGAATAGGCCCATGCAAAAATATCCACAAACTCTCTGACTAGAGTTGCAAAGATGTCACATTCCTCCTCAGTGAAGGACATACCTAATTTTATCCATTTCAAGTCTGATGGAGTCTCGATATTTACCTCTATTGTATCTTAAAATAGAAGGGTTGAAATATCTTCTAGGATAGTAGGCAATGACTTGAACTATTGGATTATGTCAGGGTCCTCTGTTAGGACTTGATCTTCAATTTCTCCTAGGCCTGATGAATCTGAGTCTCCTAATGGGAGATCTAGCTATGTAACAAAAACAATTATAAATTTTTAGAGAATTTGATCAAATACTTATTGTTTCTCAAAGATAAACTTGGATTCATAGATAATTTCATCATTGGTGCTCTGCTGATCTAAATTCAAAGAAGAATTAACACCTCCATCTAATGGTGCCTAAGATAGGTTTTTACCACTAGACTGGCCTTTATCTTTGCTTTTTTCTTGGTCAGAAAGTGCCTCAAAGAGGTGTTCACTTTGGGACCTCAATGTTTTACTTTTTTTTTTGGCTAAGGGTATTCACTCACTCTCCAAAATAGACTGCAAGATCCAATGTGATTGAGAATCTTAATTTATGATCTCCCAATGGAACATTGTCTCTAAGGCCTAAGAAATCTAGAATGCCTCATCATTGTAGAACTCATTAATCAATATACTAGATTCCTATTGGTCCCAATATATTAGTTAGGGATAATATAATGGAAAAAGGTTGTGGTGAATGACCAAGGTAAGGGTACAAATGGCATTATTATCAAATAGGTTGGTTTTAGCTAAGTTATCAAAGATGATCCTATGATTAGACTCTACTTCACTATCGCCATCATCATCACTAGTCGTTAGTGATGGAGTTTGAATAAGATATGTGGGATCACCCCCAAGTGGTTTAAATCTAATTCCATAAGGTATGTCATACTTAGTCATGGAAATTGGCTCAATGATTCCTTGTTAATTTGGTCCAAGCCCTCTTCCTTCATAATTGTGATGATCCATGATCCCATTGGAATAGGATACTTTGTAATTTTATAAAAATTAACTTGGTTGTCATTATATAACCATGAGTCATCCCCTTCAAGAGGGTCAGGTCCTAGGCCAAATGCTGGTACAAATATGATAGGTTTCTTAACTTTATTCTTTTGTTTCCAATGCATGTGCAGGATGACTTTAGGTCACCCAAAGCTTTTTAGATTTTGAGGAAGATTGGTAATATTAAATGTATCATGGGTCACATATTCTCCTAGTCCATTATCTGAAATGGTGAGATGATTAGGAACTTTAGGAGGTGGCATGTGAGAAAGAGAATCTAAGGTATTAGGATTTATATAATTATCTGATGAAGGACCAACAAGTATAGCCTTTCATTTATCCTTCTTGGAACTTGGATTCATATCATACTAATAATTATAGATTTGAAATTTGGCCTCAATATGCTTGTAGTGTTCATACAGGTGTAAATCTCTTGTAATATTCACTTCCATCCTTGAGTGGGAAAACTTAAGACATTGGTGCAACATTGATGGGACTGCATGAATCTCATGTAACTAAAGCCTACCTAGAAGCATATTGTATGATAACTCAAGATCAAGAACATGACAAAGTGTATCATGGGTTAAAGTTCCAATGATAACTGGTAAACTAATGGTACCTTATGACTCTCTTTCTTGATTATCATAGGCTTTGATAGTTATTATTTTTTGTTGGAGATTTACCACTATGTATCCAAGAAGCTTGATGAGCTTTAGAGACACTATGTTGACGCCTAATCCATTGTATATAAGGACATGTTTCACTTTATGCCATTTGATATAATATTATATGTTAAATGGGTTGTTAGGGAGCGGGCCAAGGGAAGACATATCACTTTGGTTGAATGTGACTTGTTAGGCTGGAGCTAGGTGTCCAAACAAAGCTTGAAATTTATCAAGGGATATGTCACTATCAATAGTGGATTAAGTCAAAAACTCATTCAAGATGTTTTTATGGATTATTTACATTTGCATCAAGTCCAAGATATAAATTTATGATGGCATCTTTTGCAATTGTTCCACAATATCAGACTTCTTGTCTTGGTCAGTAGTGAATGGTTTATTCTAAGGCTAAATGGTTGGTTGGATAACAAGAAATGTGGTGGATGGTTATGGGCCTAAGATATTAATATTTTAGCTCTAAGTTATGATTGCATAATCAGGATTAAATACTAGACCATTATTGTTAATTGATGTTAGAAATGGTGTGGGACCAGACAGTGCACTTGCATGTGGTCATGTGGCAAGAACGAGTTGTCATTATAAGATACAAAAGGGGAAGTCCTAGTTTTTTGGTTTTCCTATATGCACTCCTAGGTCAAAGAAATATTATCCAATTGATTTGGTTGAATATTATTGTTTACCAATGGTTTAGGCTGATTAGTACTTAGTCTAGGATTAATGGAGATGGTATTAATGTTACCCCCTATAATATGACCTACAACCTTTTTGTAGTCATGTGCAACTACATGGTATTTTGGTTGGTTATTACTATTTTGACCTTGGTTTTATCTATTATTCTATCATTGTCAGTTTTATTGCTGATTTTGTTAGTTCTATTGGTTCGACCTTTGATTTTGATATTGTTGATTTTGCTGCTACACTAGTTGTTGTTGTTATTATTGCTAATTATTTTGCTACTAATAATTTTTATGTTAGGGAAAGGGGTTTTTATAAATCCCAAGAGTTTTATTGGAAGTGGAAGCACAATTATCCAATGTTATTTCCCCATTCTCTAACATATTCTCAATTAAATGCTTAATTTGGACACATCTTTGTAGATAATGCCCATTGACCTGATGATAGTCACAAAATTCATTTTCATGGTACCAATCATGATAAATAATGCCTTACAAATAATGCTTTGGTATGGTCTAAATAATCAGATTAGCAGTAGTAATCTTGTGAAATACAGACTCAATAAGTTCTTCTAGGTCACTAAAGACATGATGTACATGCATGATCTTTCTAAGAGGAGGGGTTTGCAATGGTAAAGGTTGATATATTTTTTGTGCAGGTTTTGGTTTTTGTGCTTGTGACATTGGTTGAAGAGGTCACTAGGTAGGAGTAATCTAAAAAGGTGGTGCATATAATGTTTTCACCATTTGGACATGATGGGACTTGGTTACTCTATTTTCCACAACATTCCTATTGCAGTTGAATTGCTTGAATCTTGCATGGTTATTGGCCTATGTTGGTTACGATGCTAGCACTTGAATGGGATATTGGTCATTTCCCTAATTGGTACCTTGATTTTGATTATTTGAATTAAGCTTGATGACTCCTTTATTGATGAGTGCTAGATCAATCAACAAGCCTTTGTCAATGATTTCCTTGAAAGTATGTGCACATTGTAGTTATAAGTGATAAGCTATCTCACTATGCAAATTTTTGGTAAACATATCAAATAATTTTTTATCTGGTAAACTATGGGTGAAATGGATTTCAAGGGTTCTCCATCACTGTAAATAACTTGAAAAACTCTCCCTAGCCTTTTTCATTGCTTGTGTTAAGTCCACTAATGAAATCTCATGCTCGAGATTATAGGAAAAGTGCTACACAAAATTATAAGAAAGATCATCAAAATCTGCTACTGAGTTCTTAGACAAATTTAAAAACCACTCCAAGGCTTGTCTAACTAAGCTCCTTAGAAACAATAGCAAAAGATATATGTCTTTATATGCCACTGGTTGACATACGACAAAGAATTTGATCAAATGAGCTTTAGGATCACCTTTCCCTTTGTATTTGTTGAATTTGGGTGGTTCGTATCCTAGAGGAAATGGTATCTATAAATGCTCCATTTTAAATGGATAGGAACACACATCATCTAATTTGAACTTTTTAGTCTACTTCCTAACCTAAATAGTAAGAATTACATCCTTCATTTATTACAATTCTTGGGATAGGAAATTGGAAGGGACATTATTTTGAGGGAGAAAAAAGTTTTTGGTATATGGCTAGGAGGTCACAAGTGGGACACTTTGACCAGAGTATGATGGAGACACCTATTGGGTTATATTGGCTTGGTTGGGGAATGGACCAAGAATATGCATACGTGGATTAGGATGTACATGAAATTATACATTTGGTTATGGGATATTCTGATTTGGGTTAGAGATAAAGGTTTGACTCAAAGGATTTTTTGGTTAGGATGGAGGGATGCAACTTTATTGTGCCTATTATGGTTAAAAAGGGATATGTTGTTGACTAATCAAACCTTATTGTTGAGTAAGAACTTGTGGATCAAGACCCTATCTATGAGTTTGTGGCACATTTTGGACCAATGGTTGTCTAGTAGGTACTTGAGAAACATGGGGACCTCCTTGTTGTATGAATCCCTATGAGGAAGTGAAAGTAGGTTGTAAAATTGACATCTATTGTTGACTCATATTAGCATATTGCTAACTAGTAATTTCTTGGTTTTGGATTGGCATATTAGTCTATGACTAAAGAGGTATGTTCATTGTTACCTGGTGAGGTGGAACATTTGTTATCCCTAATTGAGGTGGAAATGTATTTATCCTCTATTACATTAATCCACTAGATTATCCCTGTTGTTGTGGAATACTACTCGTTACTTGTTGAGGATTAGGATTCATCACATTATATCATTGAGGCATGATATTGGCCATTTTTTGATTACCTAATCCCATAAGTTGTATGCTTGAGGAAGCATATGATTGAGGTTGGGGCATAGAAACTCCCATTCCCTGGTATGATGACCTATTCATAAGATTAACTATAGGCACATGTTGTTGTTTAGTTTTTTGTGCATTAGTACCACTTTGATTAGGGTTGGATGTTGTTTGCACATTATCTACTACATTTGGCTCACTATTCAATGTAGAGGCCAAAGACAATTCTTTAATAACGGGTATATGCATCAAGTTATCTATTGAAATGGTTTATATGAATGGGTTAGAACTTAGATTATCTTGTCCAGTTAACTCTATCAACACTTCTGTTCAAGGAACTAGGTCAATGAGAAGCTTACTTACCATGCTCATCCGATTGAAATCATGTGCTAGATTTAGGTAGGTTTGATATGTTGTCTACATTTGATTAAAGTGATCTTCCATGATATTTTACCTTGATCAGATATATTAAGATCTTGGTACATTGTTTGGGCTAAAGCCATAGGATTTCTAGAAGAATCATGATGATCACAAATGATATTATGGGGCACTCTTACTAGACTTGGTAAATTTTCATGAGGTAATTCTACTAGAAACTTGGCCCCTACCTCTATGGCTCTAACCAAAATCTCATCTTTGTTACCTAACAAATGTCTCTCAAACAAAAATGGATCATATGTGGAAGCCTTATTAGTATAATATGACTATTAAGGAACTAACTCGTCCACTATGGGTATTATAGCTAGGTATTATGCAGTTTGCTCTTGGTCCTATTCTATGTAAGGTGGTGTGTTAACCAAATAGTTAGCCAATAGATCTTGGCTTTGTGCCCCTGATTGAGAATTATAAGAGGGATAAGAATACATCTCATAAGCAATATTATATTTACAAGGGTCTTCCACCATTTCTTCCTACACAACTACATTACTAATCCTTGGATTGTACATGAGTCCACTACAAGTGTAGGAATACATGTTGGGATCCATAGTCAATGCTTTTGTGATAAAAAGGTCAAAGAGTTCTACAAAATCTAAAATAGACAATGTTACAACTTGGTCTAGATTTTTTCAAAAGGATCAAAAAGGTTTATGCAAAGATTTATGAGGAAACAAGCTAGCATGAAGTATATAACATTTCACTATTCACACAAGGATAAACAAGTAAATGGACCTAAAATCAAAATTCCAAACTCTAAGCTCAAAGTGTTTCAAATCAGTCTAATCTAGGAATTTAAAAGTTGCTAGGTATTTTGGCCAAATGCAGCATCAAAAGCTAGGCTCAAACAAGGCATGTGCTAGGACTCTTGGCCAAACAGTGTCAAAAGCTAGACTTTGAAAAAGATGAAAGTTTTAATCTAACATATTTTAAACAATTCTAACAAACACTAGGCATTTGATTCTTGGACATGAACTTGATCAACTAAGTATAAGGTATGAAATAAAAGACACTTTAGAAATTGTTTATTTTCTCATTCAAAAATGGTATAAAACTTGGTTCTTTTGACAAATAAGCTAGACAAAGGTAAACGATATAACTATTTTGGATAAAAGATCATAAAATTACACTTAGATTTAGTCTAAAAATGTAGAAATTTTTTGAACTCTATGAAAGAAGGTTTATGAAACAATATTTGAAATGCTTTGGGTAGAGTAATGATGTTATACTATCCAGAAGGTGTAACAAAAAGGTTTGTTTCAAAAACTCTCTAAGATAAAAGACATTTTCCTATAATTTTGAAATCATAACACTACCTTTCTTGACTTAAAATGTTATGGAGTATAGACTCAAAGTGTAAGTGTTTAACACCAAATGGCTTAAGTTTATCAAGTGATGATAATGATTATGAGTCTTAAATGACCTTCAACCCAAACTGGAAATTAAACCTCAGTTCCCTCAAGTTTAGTGAAAATGGTGAACCCAATTAACACATCAACCTTATGAAATTGTAAAGGTGTAATTTTAAATTTAAATTATAAGTTAAGGACTTAAACAACTTTGGTAAAGTTTTAGACTCAATTGGGAAACATAACTGTGCCAAAGTGGATGATATGACTCTCAAGCTTTTGATGAAATTTTGAATAAGGCAAATTGATGATCTCATGCGAGAAACATAATGCCTCTTTGTTTAAAGGAAAATTTGAACTATGGGTTTGGTTTGAATCATTTGTTTACACCAAGTTTTGACTCCAAACAAGACTTTAAACTAGGACAAGACCAACTAATTAATCATTCTTAGATCCTAAACTAATAAGATTTCTTGGTATTGTTGGAATCCATCAATATACACCACTTTAGATGTTTTTAAGTGTTCATCCAAAAGTAAATGTGTATTATATAGTAGGTATTTTATGCCCCCCTTCTCTCAAATGATAGTACTATGACATAGACCTTGAGGTGCACCTTGCACCAATAATATTCTGTGGCAAGTGGGGATTTATCTAAGATCTAACAAGTTTTTGAATGATCTATGGAAATCAATTGCACAATAACTTTCGTGCCAAAAAATGCAAAATAAAATCATGGATTTTAGGTCTATATCACTTGGCTTGTTGCAAAAAGGTCTAGTCCTTTTTACAACCACTACATCTTGCTATTCATTCAGTGTAGTTCGATGTCCAAAGTGCCACTACATCCCATGTGCAACTCTAAAGGAGCCAAATTAATTCAATGCCAAGAGATGAAATCTCGAGTCAAAGCTTCCCTAAAGAACTTATAAGAGGTGATGAAGTCCCCCTCACAAGCCAAGTTTGCATAAAAATAAATAAAGCATGAAATTATAAATAAATTAGGGTTATTTTCAAGGTCACCCAAACTTTGAAAAGTTTTTGGGGAGTGATTTATATGAATTTATTTATAAGCCTTGGACTACGCTATTTGCAATAAGAATGGTGCTTTCGATTCCAAGGGTCCCTATAGGAGACAAATGGAAGAACATACATGCAACATTCCTCTTTTTGCCAAATAAAGATTTAATCTAAACAACTATTGTAAACAAGAATTGACAAGTGTGTTCAATTTTAAGCCCAAATGAAAGTGAGGTGGTGTTCATTTGACCCCTTGGTCTTACTTGCAAACTTTAAAAACATTTACCAAAAAAACATCTAAATTCTTTGTTAAACACCCAAAATAAGGTTCCTAATGGATTTTTAAGCATGCAAAGGTGATTTAGACATGTTTTGAGCAAATATCAAGCTTGGTCTTGTAGAAAAAATGTTAGCATGTCCTTTATCTTTGAATCTCTTTTTGGTTTGAAAAAGTAAACTATGGAAAAATAGATCTCGGGTCTATGTTTTTGGAAAAACACAGTGACCAACATTGGTTATTACAACCAACGATGGTTACTTTTACTAATCGATGTTAGTTATCCAACTAACGTTAGTTAAACTATGAAATCGATGTCAGTAATCCCTGTCGATGTTGATTACTGTGTAAAACCGTGGTAAACAAAAATGGAAAAATAAAGTTAGAAAATCAATTTGCAAGAGTTTTAAGGGTCCAAATAAATATTTTAGAGTTGTAAAATGATCTTCTTCAAGTGTGAGATTAATCTAGTCCCATTGAGTGTACCATTATGCAATCTATAAATTTGACTCAAGAGAGGATGGTTAGTATGGTGTTAGTTCCAAAATGAAAATAAAATGAAATAAACACACTAATAACATAACATCTCTAGGCCTAAACACTAGGGAAAGCTTAGTTAACAAAATAAAATGATAAACACCAATAAAAAGTAAGGAATGAAAACATAAGAATTCCTTCACCTTCTTTAGATGATCTAAATGCCTTTGTAGTGATGGCTTGTTCAGCTTGTGATCATGAAGTCTTCATCAAAGGAGGCTTGGATATCTCCTCTTTTCCTTGGTACCTTTGGCTAGTGGCTTGGATTGGCTTGGAATCAATTTGGAATTATAAATTTACATAATAAAGTCCTTGAAGATATTTGAAAATAATAACTTTTCACCAAAATAGCTTCTAAATGATGTTTATGGCCTCTGTATTTATAGATTCTTAAATTTGATCAGAATCAACCTGAACCATCCATCTCAAGATTGAGATGCGTGGTTAAGGATTAATTCAATTTTTGGAATTATGTTTATAATTATACTTATCATGACATTGGAAGAAGGGAAAATTAATAGGCATAGAGGGCATTATGGAAGGCATTGATGAGGCATGGAGGGCATAAATCCTAATATTCGTGGCATTTATGGCCTAGGGATGTCTTCCCAAGAAATGGGGTCACTTGATGATGTAGATATTCAATATTCATTTCTAAAAACAAGTTTTCAACAAGGTTCCATTGAATTATTAATTATGCCTTAATTTGGGTTAAGTAGCTCTTAAGCATGATTAAGTACTTTATGCACAAATTACACAAATTGATTATAATACCCTATTATTGGTCCAAAATTTGACTAAATTAGAATTGGAAGGTGATGCCAGATTCATTGGAACTGTATTCCCATATAGGATGTTACCAAAAAAAATAATAAAGCCACATGTCTTATGTAGAAGATTTTATAGGAAAGAGTAATCTAGAGCACCTAGGTACAAATTTGGCATTTTGACTTGAAATGATCTAATCAAAGTTAGCTGGCCCATAAATTACATTACCCCATTTAGTGATACCCTGGCTAAAATTGGCACTTGAATATGTCAGTTTTACATCATTTAGTGTGTTTTAGGTCAAATTGTGCGTTTTGGATGTAAATTAGCTAAAAACCTAATTGGAAGTTATCGATGGCTAGATTTACGTGTTTACACTTGAAACTCTGCCATTGGGTGATTAAGCCCTTGGTTGTTGCATCTTAGTGGTCTAGTGCACTCTATCTTTCCCTTATTGACTTTAAAGAGTTAAACATGTCATGGAATGATCCTTCAAACATTTTAATCATTTCATTAAGAATAGATAAAATAAATAGTTTCTCTAGATTATCCTTCTGCCTCTATAGATTCTCTATTTGATGTTTCATGCCCTTGATGCTGGTTTGTAGCAGGGTAGTTTGAGCTTGGGAAACCTCAAGTATATCCTCTTCAAAAATAGGGTGCTCACCTAGTTTTTAACCCTCTACTTGATTCAATCCAATGAAGGATTCTACTTTTAAAAAGTGACTTCCTCCCCTACAATCATGTCTTTTTTTTTAGAAACTCTCTAAAAGATGGTTATGGTTGGGTCAAATTTGATACCAACTAAAGAGTGTGTGATCTTTGGAGGCTATGGAGTCTCAATTTTTGAGCTATTTGAGGATCCAAGATTAGCCACTTATATTTATTTCCATTCCTTCTATATCTCCACAATCCATGGTTTGTTCCCCTCATGAACATGGATGTTAACAAAATTTGAAATTACCCATTGATGATGCAGAGTTGGGATATTTTTTAGCTTTTCATATGTGAACCATTCTGGAATAGTTGGTTAATGAATAGGTTTGTCATCACTAAATAAATTAACCTCACTAAGAGAGTGAGTGAGGGTTAATTTGGGAATCTTGGTTCTTGAAAGAACTAAGGCTAGCTCTACCTTTCTCTTTTATGGGGGAACCACTAGGATTAAGTCCAAAGATATCACTTTCCCCTTTTCCTTTTTTGTTTCCTCATCTTGAGTTTGAGGCTCCTTTTCCTGCAGCTCTTCATCATCTAATTTGTAAGCACTAGCCAGTGCCTCTAAGTCATCTTCCAATGTTTCCATAGGATCTAATGCAATCATTTCAATGGATTCAATAGGTGACTCTAGATTTTTAGGTTGGGTAGAAGATGATTCCCCTTCACCAAGTCTTTCTTTAAGTCTATCTTTTCTTGACCCTTGTGCAACCTATGCATATGGGTATTCTATAGGAGGCTTTGAAGATGGTCTTAGTATTAAATGGTACTATAGAGGTCCCATCTGCCATATTTCACCAACATAATCTCATCTCTCATCAATTTAGCCTTGAGTTTGATGTTGTGCTTCTTTACTCTAGCCAATACTTCTAAAAATGAATATGATTAGATGTACATTAAATTATTAACACTAAGTTGATGTTCATATGCCATATTAATTTGTTTGGCTTTAAAATGTTTCACAACATTATCCTGGGGGTCCCATTATCTTAATTCATCAAGCTATAAATTGAATGAGTCTCTGTGCCTATAAATAGTGTCTACATTATCCCAATTCTGCAACATAATTCTACTAATAGTCAAATGGAAAGGATGGAGTAGTGACTTCCTTTTTACTTTGCATACACCATAAATATAATGGGTATGTTATCTCTTGTTAATCCATCTTGGTGGGCACATAGACTAGTAATCTAGGTGGTTGATGTAAGGTTCCCTCTATCCTAATTACAATGCAGTCAAGATATAACCAAATGTCCCCAATAAGTTCCACATAATTATTATTCAAGGGAATAAACCTCATCATGGGGATTCTTGTAATGGCTTCCACTAGGGCTGGGTATACATAGTCACAAATAAATTTTATGTTGTCTATATACTTGAATATATGTAGTTTGGAATAGTAATGGGAGACTATTTACCTTTCATTAGGTGACCAAATTTTGATGTTAGGAATTTTGGTATTGGCCAATAAGGCATCCAAAAGATAAGACATCATAAATAAGTGTTTGATAGTCTTCTTATTTATGGTAGAGAATTGTTTCTTCAGTAAATATTGATTATTTCTCCTATAGGAGCAGTAAGTCCCTTTTCAACCATGAAATATATATAAGGGACCCAGATTTTGTTGATATAGGTGGTAAAAGGGGACCTAGAGAATATTTTGAGAAATGTCACAATCATTATAATTCGTACCCTAAATTGGGAAATTGGGATCCTTCTAGTGGGTTAAAAACTACATGGTTTCCTCTAGTTTTGCTTCTATGTAGTGGAGACTAGTCATTTGAATAGAGGCTATGCCATAGTATCTCTAAATGACTGTGGTATTTTTATCGTCCTCTTTGGTGATTACTTGAAAATATTTAATATCCCAAAAAAGCTTGGATCAATTATTATCTCTAGTGTTTAATTGTATCATATGAAATTCAGTGTCTTTGAAGACTCTTCCTTCTACATTTGAAGTCAGGTATAGTTTTGTGTCTTCCTATCATGGCTATGAGTCTAAAAGTTACTCACCAATGGTCTATAATCAACATATGGACTAATTTTCACTTGCTCAAATGGTAATTTAACTCTTTTTGGCTTGATTATGGTCAATTTGGGATCAAATTAGGGTTTTTACAGATGCTAAGTCTTTTTGTAAGTCTTTTTGAGATTTAATGGTGGTATCTAGTTGCACTTAGGTGAGTTCATACCTTAGATTTTTTTATGAATTTTGCATTTATACATTTTTTTCCCATAAAATCTTTGGTTTTATCCTTTTATACTTAGGTGGCATCTATGTGGTAGCTCTGTGGCATCCAATTGGTTTTTTCATAGCATTTTGTTCATATATGATTTAAAATTTGATGATTATCTTTTAAAATTATATTTAATCTCACTCCATTAGATCATCTTGTACAAATCAATGTGAGTCATTGATCATAATCCTATGAGTTTCACACCATTGGTTTTCCTTTGTATTAGGCCTCGTGGTTATACCACTTGGCAATCCTGTGAGCCTTCTAGGTTCTACATCTCTACCAATCTCATAGTGAACATGTTTGTGACATATGGTGGCTCCACACTTACTTAGAGATTATATTAAATATTACATGGTGATCTCACTCTATTCATTCATGTTTTCCCAAATAGACTCAAGTCATCGATCCTGAAAAAGTACATGAACTTTAAGTTAGCATGCGATCATGTAAAGAACTTAGGTTAAATATTTTAGGCTAAGGTTTTATTTCATGTTAATAAACATGAAATAATCCAAAGGCTAAAGTATTTAGGCTAAGTTTAGATCAAAATAAAATGGACCCCAATCAAATGATAGAAGATATAACCATAAGTATTTAGCCTAAGGTTCTATTGTATTAATGAATACAATCAGAACCTTAAGATAGAGACTTAGGTTAAGGATATATCTATAAATATTTAGACCATGATAAATAAAATGAGTCCAAAAAGGGGGGGCATCTTAAGACATAAAGGGACCAAGCCTAGGATTATTATGCTAAGGTTTGGTCAAGTTGAAAAACATGACCGAACCTTAGGATAAGAATTTAGGCTAAGTCCATGGTGTTCATAACTGATCTTATGCAAATATAAACCTAGTTAAAAATGTCCTTAAGTCAAAGCATGGCCCTTAATTAATATAATGTGAAAGATTGATTTTATAATTGAGGTGCATGATTATTTTCCAAGGGTTTATGTAGGATAATGGGGGATAAAAAGGGGGGCATAAAGCGACACCTTTTTTTTGAAAATAAAAATAGTTAAACTTGGAGAGAATGTTAGATACACTTAGAAAAGGAATTTGACAATGACATAAAGACATGAATTGTGGAATTTTCAATGTATTTTCATAATATATAATTTTTTAAAATACCTAAATGATAAAAATGTGTGAAATAGATGCATTTATGACAATAGGTTGATAATGTTTTATAAAAAGATAAGGAGAGTGCATGTGTATGAACACACTTTTTTTAAGTAAATGATTGAATTTTTGTATGAAATTTCATATATAGATAGGTGAAATGTCAAAGATTATTGAGAATATTTTTTATTATATATATATATATATATATATATATATATATATATAATTTTTAAATAATTTTACAAGACAATTGGAAAATTGAAACTACAATTGTAATGAACATAAAATTTTGACCTTAACTTCATGGAAATCATTTTTTGTAAGCATAGTTGACAAGGTGTAGATTTTTGAGATATAAATTTTAAAAACTTTTTATTAATATTCAAAAAGTTATAAGGTAATTTGTGATGATATGTATATAGACCATAATGAGGTACATTATGTATAACTTAAGTAATAATTATAAATAATATTCTAACATTAAAAAAAATTATATATTATAAAACTACACTTTCTCCTCTACAAACCCATATTTTTTATAAATAATAAAAGCTTTGTAATTAGATGTGTTGACAAAGATGAAAACAACATCTAAATTTCTTATAAACTACGTGGGTTGCTCCATAACCAGTTTTAAGGTAGGTTCAAACCTCTCTCAGCCTGTACCTAAGGCATATTTGGAGTGAAAATGAAAAAAAAATTAAAGGGCATGTGTCCTTTATAAAGGGCGTATGCTCTTTTTGAGTGTAATTTTTTTTTTCAATTTTATGTTGTTTAAATATGCATATATATATATATATATATATATTTGTAACTAGAGGTTGCTGTTAAAAACCTTGGAATGAATTTTTTTGCCATGTTTGATGTTTTACAAGCATATATTTAGTAAAATAAATGTTAAGTATAAGAATATAAAATGTAATATAAGTTTACATTTAACTTATATTACATTTTATATTGTTATACTTTAAATTTATTTTACTAAATACAAAAAATTAGGGCCACTTAACATCTTCTAAAATTGATTACAAAGATGTAGGAGCTACCATTTAGAAGTTAGTTTTTAAAATTTCATTCCACCCAATACTTAGTTTTCATAATTTCAAGATCAGAAGATAGAATGATAAATGAGATTACAAATCATGTTACATATGTAATAGATCTATACCATTGATTATACCCCATATTTCACCTAATTGAGCATGCCCTACCTACTTTACCTACTTGAGTATGCCCTACTTGATTGAATACATGAGCTTAAAGGTGGATTCTTAAATAATTTATGGGTTTGTTAATCAATTGGTATATCAATATGCATAAATGGCTTCCCTATATCATGTAAATTATAACATACCTATATTCATGATATAGTCACTCATACATGACATCTATCGAATACCTATTACATATATGTATGTATTCACTCATACATGACATCTACTTATAATCATGATACGATAACTTATACTTGACATGAATATATTTAATAACCCTAATAGACTTCATTTGAAAAATAATAAATCAACACACCCTTCAAATTAATTCTAAAAAGATAACATAGTCTAAAATAAATGTCGGATAAATGGTCAATCCATACATTCTTCAATTCTAATCTCGTGCATTATTCCAAAGTCATGTAGAACAAAGTCATATTCTAGTACTCCAAATTCACATAGGACACTCCTTTATTGATTCTCATCATCCCTAATAATTCCATCAACCCTCGTATTCATGCTTATCATCCTTATTATTTCCCTCAATGATTCTCATTATCCCTCATTATCCCTAATCATTATTTGATTGGCTATCATCATCCTTCATTATTGCTAATCACTCCCTCATCAACCTTCATCTACCCTAGTCACTCCCTTATTATCTCTCATCATACCTCATTGTTATTAATTATCCCTAAAAATTCCAAGTAGTCAAACCTCATCAACCATAATCACACCTAATCACTCTCTCATCATCCTGAACATCATCCCTAGTCAGACTCTCATAATCCCTTGTCATCCTTAATAACTCACTCATTAACCATCATCATTTTGTATCATCCCTAGTCAATCCTTCATCACCTTTCATTAGACCCCTCATCATCCCTAATCACTCCCTCATCAAACCTCATCATCCTTAATCATCTCTAATCACTCCCTCCTCATTTTTCCTCATCCCTCAATGTCCCTAACATTTCCCTCATTGTCACTCATCATACCTAATCACTCTATTATCATCCCTAGTCACTCCCTTATCTAGTAGAGTATGTTCCAATCCAGTAGTCAGTATAATTATTTTTAGACTTAAAAATATATATTTTAGATGAATCTTGAATGGTGTTTCAATTATTTTTATTCTGATAAGAGTGTACTAGTGTGATTATTCTCATTCATGTTTAGTATATTAGATAGGGTCATGCTAGATTACTCTAGGGAGATTATTATATGATTTATATGGTGAAAATAAGATAATATCCTTTAGTTGCACTTGCATGGAAAAAATTCATTTTGAATGATGAGGGATGATGAAAAATGTTGATAGATAAAAATAATTACCTCATTTCACTTGCTTTGTATGAGGTGAAATCCTTCTTTTAGACATAATTATTTCCAAATCATTGAGAAAAAGGACTGGATCATTTTGGATCTTCTCATGTTTGTGAGTTATTATAAAAAAATGATGTGGGTCATGAGTATAAATTATTATCGTTTATGTCACTAAATTTTTTATGGCATGTTTTTTCCTTAAACTAAAATCTTTTTACTTATGTAGGAATTATGATAGGAAACTGGAGAGGGGGTTGAGCTGAAATAGCAATGTTGAGTAGTGTGGTCTCCACAATGTATGTTTAGTCTTTGTCATTTAGGTTTCATTTTTAGGGTTTTAGGTTAAGGGTTTAGGGTTCAAATTTTATAGTTCAATGTTTGGAGTTGATTTTTTGGGTTCTAGAATTTAGGTTTTAAGGTTTAGTGTTTATCTAGTTTTAGGATTTAGGGCCTATGGTTTTGGTTTTGAGGTTTTATGGTTTTAGGTTTGTGTTTTAGGGTTCAACTATAAACTTTTATGGTTTAGTGCTTAGGGTTTCAAGATTAGGGTTTAGTGTTAAAAGTTTAGGGGTTAAGGTTTTGGGTTTAGGGTTTGGGGTTCGATGTTTAGGGTTTGAGGTCCATGATTTTGAATTTTATGTTTAAGGTTTAGTGTTTAATAATAAAGACCTATAAGGTTAAGTATTTATGGTTTAGTGTTTATGATTTAGGTTTTTAATCTTATGGTTTGGGATTTAGGGTTAAGGGATTAAATTTTAGGTTTTAGGGCTTAGGGTCTAGGATATAAAGTCTAGGTTTAAAGTGTTAAGGTCCTATGTTTAGGGTATAGGTTTTGGGGTTTAGGTATTATTGTTTTGGGTTTAGGGATAATGTATTAGGGTTAAGTGTTCAAGGTTTATAGTGTTTAGGGTTTAAGTTTAGGGTTTAAAATTTAAGTTTTATGATGTTTAGGGTTTAGGGTTTGGGTTTTATGGTTAATGGTTTAGTTTTAAATGGAGTGTACTAGGGTTATTAGCTACATTTATGTCTTGTATGAGTGACTGTACATAAATATAGTAATATGTCATGTATGAGTGACAACATACCTACATGTAGTACTAGGTATGAGGTATATGTAATGTTTGAATGACTTTATCATTATTATATGTATGTTATAGGTTAAATGCTATAGGCTATCCATTTATGCATATTGATAGACCCATTGATTAGAAAACCCACAAATTATTAAGAATTCATCTTGAATCCACCTTCAAGCCTTTTACACAAATGTCCCTAGTCATTCCCTTTTCTATATAGGTTAAAATGATCCCTATCATTTTAAGATATGGCTTAGGTTATTGGGTTTAGGTATATTATTTAGTGTTATGGTTCAAGGTTTATGGCTTAGGGTTTGGTGTTTAGGGTTTAGGGTTTAAGGTTTAGTATTTAGGGATAGGGGTTTGGGGTTAATGGTTTAAGTGGAAATAGAGTACATTAAGGTTATTATCTATAAAATATTTGGAACATAGTATATAAATGTCTAAAATATAATGTCAACCTACATGAATACCTTTTTTGAGTAGGCACAAAGTCACAATTGACTACAATTTAAGCCTAGGTTAGTAAAGAGTACACTTTAACACTTTAAGGAGTTAGCAAGAAAAAATGGGTACGAAAATTGATTATAAAACCTTAACCATGGTTATAAAAACCTAATTAGATACTTAGGCCAATAAAATAGGGGTGGAAACTAAGCTCAATCCTTAACCTATAGTTGAAACATAAACCCTACACATAATGAGTTCTCAAGAAGTCTACCTTGGGTTTTATGAGGTTTAGAGGTGTTATGTGTGTGAAACAACCTTAAAATTTTATAAAAAGGGTCCCCATAACTTTAAAAATCCCATAAAATCATAATTTTATCTAGGATAATAGGGTAAGTGACCTCTATTTTGTCTTAGATAGAGGGCATTCCTAAGAGGAAAAATCCTATAGGTTTAGTATGAAAAGGGTAAAGAAATGAGTTGGAGACTATTTGAAACTTAAAAAGAGATGTAGGAGGATGTGTTAAAAATTTGAAAACACATGAGGGTCATCATAATCATAAAAAATAATCATATGTGTTGATGAGTAGCTATGTCTAGACTAGGCCTACTAAGCCTTAACTAGTCTTAAAAGCTCTAAGTAGATGTAGCCTCACTTATAACACCAAGTAAACCTTACAGAGCATTGAAGGACCTCTATGATAGGGTTTTTAAAATGCCTTGAATATCTTGAGAGGACAAGTTTGGTAGCTCATGTCAGTACAGAGAACTAACATGGTAGTCTAAGGAGATAGGATAGATTGGAGAGGTTCCTAAGCAAGGATCTAGTAGAATTTATTCATGGTTAGGATGTCACAATTTTATGAACTATCCTTAAGGGGTAAAACTACCTAAAACCCTCTAAAACCCTTGTTAATTTCTTGATTGGAAGAAGTGGAAGAAAATGAATCTTGGAGGGCTAGTTTGACTTGGAAATGACCTTGGACTTGTAGAGGACTCCCTAGGTTTCCTTCCTATCAAGTTGACTTGTACCCTATTTGTATGAACATATTACATAATGGATTTTATTTATAATTTTTTATTTATTGTAGGTAAAAGTGTCATACCCTTCCATGTATGGGTTGGATTGAGAAATTGATGATCATCTTATTTCTAAATGTGAAAACAAGTCTAAAAAAGGTGATTATGATTGCAGACAATGAGAACACTTGTCTAGCGGAAGATTGATTATTATTGACACATCCAATGCATGTTGGAGACTATTTAAAACCCCCCTTCATAGTGAAATGATCTCATCTTTGAGTTAGTTGGTTTTATTTTTGTGTGTGTTTCATAAGTGCTCATGAATCATAAGTGTGTGGTGTGTTGTTTTATGTCTTGTAGGGTTTTAATATAAGTGTTTGAATTGGTCTGAGAGCTTCATAAAGTTTAGAGACATGGAAGAGATTCATAACATCAATAGTGGAGGTATAACATTGGTTATGGAACCAGTCTACCATGTACATAATCAAATATCATACATTCACATACAGACCTCCTACATACACACCTTTAGGTGTTCCCAATAGGGGAGTGGGATATTTAATATTAGGTTTTATGGTTTAGTGTTTGGGATTTAGGATTTTAGTCTTATGGTTTATGCTTTAGGGTTAAGGGATTAAAGTTTAATTTTAAGGGATTAGGGTATAAATTCCATGGTTTAAAGTTTTGAGGTTTTGTGTTTAGGGTCTAGGTTTTGGGGTTTACGTATTATTGTCTTGGGTTTAGGGATAATGTATTAGGGTTAAGTGTTTAAGGTTTATGGTGTTTATGGTTAAACATTTAGGGTTAATGGTGTTTGTGTTTGGGTTTGGGGTTAGGATTTTAGGCTTAATAGTTTAGGTGTAAATGGATTGTACTAGGGTGATTAATTAAATTTGTGTTTGGTATTTGTGACTGTAATGTAAATATAGGAATATTTCATGTATGAGTGATAACATACCTACATACGGTACTAGATATGGGGTAAATGTAATGTATGAATGATTGTATTATTATTATATGTATGTTATAGGTTGAATGCTATAAGATAGACATTTATGCATATTAATAGACCCATTTATTAAAAAACCCACAAATTATTTAGGAATTCATCTTGAATCCATCTTCAAGCATTTTATATGAATGTCCCTAGTCACTCCTTTCTCTAGATATAGGTTATAATGACCCCTATCCTCTTAAGATATGGCTTAGCCAATGCCCCCTCTCCTTTCTCTATATAGGTGACAACTAAAGATTATGGTATATGGATAAAGGTTTAGGATTTATAAATTTAGGGTTTAAGGTTTATGATTGATGGTTCAAGATTCATAGCTTAGGGTTTAGTGTATAGGGACAAGCATTCAAGGTTTAAGTTTTAGTGTTATGGCTTATAGATTAGGTTATAGGCCTTATTATTTATATTTTATACTTTTAGGTTTGGGATTTATGGTTTATGGTTCAAGAGATCAAGATTTTAGCTTTTAGGGTTTGGGGCTTGGTCTTTGGGGTTAGTGTTTTGGGTTTATGGTTTCACACTTAGGGTGTAAGGTTTAGGGTTTTTGTCTTGGGGGTTTGGTTGAGGGTGTGGGGTTTGGAACTTATTGTTTAGTATTTAGGGTTTGGGATTGAGTGTTTTGGGATTAGGTCTTAGGTTTTAGGACTTAGGGTTTAGTTTTTATGGTTTAGAGTTTAGAGTTTAGGACTTGGGTTTTAGGTTTAGGGTTTAGGGTTTAGGGTTAAGGTTTTAGGGATTTAGCTTTAGTGTTTAAGGTTTTGGATTTATAATTTTAGGTTTAGGTGTTAATGTTTAAGATTTATTACTTATGGTTTATGGTTTTAGTCTTAGGGTTTAGAGTTAAGGGATTACATTTAGGTTTTATGGTTTAGGATTTAGGATTTTAGGTTTATGGTTTGGGGTTTAGGATTAAGGGCTTACATTTAGGTTTTAGGGTTCAGGGTCTAAGGTATAAAGTATAATGTTTAATTTTTTAAGTTTATATGTTTAGGGTCAATAGTTTAGGTTTTATGGATTATTGTTTTTGGTTTAGGGATAATGTATTAGGGTTAATGGTTCAGGGTTTAGGGTATAGAGTCTAGGGTTTAGGTATATTATTTAGTGTTCATGGTTTAGGGTTTATGGCTTAGGGTTTGGGGTTTAGGATTTAGATTTCAATGTTTAGGGTTTAAGGTTTAGTGTTTAGGGTTACAGTTTTAGGGTTAATGGTTTAGATGGAAATAAAATGTACTAGGGTTATTAGCTACATTTGTGTCTAATATGAGTGACCATATCATGAGCACATGAAGATGTCATGTATGAGTGACCAAATACCTACATGTAGTACCATGTATGTGGTAGATGTAATGTATACATGACTATATAATTACTATATATATGATATAGGTTTCATGTTGTAGGCTATTCATTTATGCATATTGATAGACCCATTAATTAAATATCATTTTCTATGTTGAAAACAAGGTTGTTAAGAAGATTCCAAGAAAAATATAGCAAACTCCAAGTATAGTACATTTGCAACATTGTTTTTTGAGTATAAACCTCTTATGAAGGATCAATGTTATTTTTTAAACACTATAGAATACTTAAAATTAAAGTGATTAAAAGCATTTGACATTTAATATAAGTCAATATCCTTCCAAGTAATAATATTAGACCATTCAGACCTAAAGACTAGAGTTTCCATTGAATTCTAATTATTATGATAACAATAAAGAAAATTGGTTTATTATCCTTAGAGATAGTATCCAAACATATTAATAAAGCTTTATAAGAATCCTTTGATGAGATTAGAGTAATAACACATTTTCAAGACCAAATATGCCTATACATAATATTATAGTAGTGTTTAGGACTTAGTCAATTTTTTGGGCACATTGGTGACTTAATTGGTATGTTGAGATTGTGTAAAGACACCTATGAGTCTTGTATCATTGTATTGTTATTTTCATTGTGTTTTTGAATTGAATCAGTCCAAAAAATAAGGTAGTTGTAGACCTCTTTATATCAAGTCCTTAAGAGGTATAATTTGGCCTAATAGGCCTATAAAGGGTGGAGTTGTTGTCATCTGAGTTTTGAGTTGAAGTTCTTCATACACTAATAAGATTGAATCAAATAATTGGTGAAACCCTCATAGTATTGTTTAAAGAGGTGAGGATGTACAATTGAATGATTTAGGAGTCAAATAAGGGTTTTACTTGGAGGTAGATTACTATCCTAGGACTATCTACCAATACTAAATAATCTAGGTATATAAGGGTTTTACTTTTTAGCCTCTATATCACTAGGGCTTAAATTTGATGGCATCACAAACATCAATGATAGCATCATGAATGTGATATAATGGGAATGAAAACATCAAATTTAAGCTCTGAACATAATAGGTCATGTGGAAGCTTTGAGTTGATATGCGTCATTCAATTAACCCAACCAATAGAATGTGGATCATTGATTAA
This sequence comes from Torreya grandis, assembly GCA_037957365.1. Classification (NCBI taxonomy): domain Eukaryota; kingdom Viridiplantae; phylum Streptophyta; class Pinopsida; order Cupressales; family Taxaceae; genus Torreya; species Torreya grandis. Next base: position 73,871 of record JARHVA010011160.1, read on the forward strand.
GATCTAGGTAATCGAATAAGATTAGTTCTTATAATTACAAATAGATCAAGCCAACTAGCATATTATAAGTCTGAAGTCTTAGAATATGAGAAAAATACCCTTCAATTAATTATAGTCTTAACATAGGTTTTATCTTCAGGTTTTATTGTATTAATAAATACAACTAAAACCTTAAGGTAAAACATAGGCTAAGATATCATTAAAAATATCAAAGAACCCCCTTTAGTCTTTGATCCTAGTTTCATGCCATCTGATCTTTGACCTCCACCCAAACATGAGTTTTTGATCATGATCTGAGTGATCGAGAGGGAGTGGTCTATTAGGCAATGTATTATATTTATCAGGCTTATATATCTCTATCCAATATTTGATCTCCCCTCAAACATGGACTATTGAGCCTAAAAAGGAAGCATGATATTCAAGTCAGGGTTCATAAATATGAAGGTACTTAGGTTAAATATTTAATAATAAAGTCTCATTCATGTTAATAAACACAAACAGGGCTTTAGGATTAAGACATTAGTCTAAGTTTGCAACAAGAGGGACCATGCAAATTAATGTTAGACCACATTAGGAATTTAAAAGGATCATGTAAACATTAATTTTGGACCATGTTAAAATAAAAGGGACAATGGAGCTTAAGACATAAATGAGACTAAGCTTTTAATTTTTAGGCTAAGGTTTGGTCATATTGAAAAAAATGACCAAGCCTTAGTATAAAAATTAGGCTTAAGTATATCGCATATTTAAAATTTCCCCACGTAAATTATTCCTACCATTTTTAAAATTTGGTCTAAAAGAATCTTATGTTAGGGTTTCTTAATGAGGGTTTCAGGAAGCTTGAACATGGATTCAACTCAAATTTTAATAGACCAAAGGCTAATAAAAGGTCAGATTGATATAAAATCATTAAAATTATAAAACCCAGGTATGATCCCATCAAGGAGAGCTCCATTAAACCTATGATCTAAAACATAAATATCCACTATTAGTAACATTAAACAAATGTAAGGTGGAATCATAAACAAGTGGGCCAACCTTAATCAAGCATGGGTGATCTAAAAATACAAGTAATGTTTAAAGATCCCAAATACATTCAGATCAAGTGAATTTATAATATTAGAACAAAAATTTGCACAATTTCTACATAAGGGTCCTTATTTTTAGAAATAGGGGTATGTTGTCCTCAATGGTACTCCAGGGTGATAAAAATTTGATTATATATAGAGAATCCATCCATAAGTGACAACATTTTATGGCCAATTGTTAGGTCCACCAGTTGATGATGTTAGGAAGAGGAAAGTCATCTTTAAGATAAGTGAGGTTGAGGTCTCAAAAATTAGTACAGAGATAGAGTCCCACTAAAGGCTTTGTGATATGCACAATATTGGACACCAACTTAGGGTAATTGATTATATAAATGAAATTAGTGGATAAGAGACACTGTAGTTTTTATTTTACTAAGAGCGTAATTTGAGGGTGCATTTTCCATGGTTTTTGCTTCACTTGTTCAGCTTTAGGGATAGTGACAATATTGTGAATGATAATAATAGGGTTGATACCATACATGTCACTATACGACAAAGCAAAAGCCTCACTATGATCTATTAGGAATGTGGTGAAGTCTTAATTCTCTTGAGGATTTAAATATTTACTAACCTTAACAATGTTTGGGATGTCTTGAGACCATATTTTAATGTTTAAAGTATCTTCATTTATAAGACTAGATGTTTTAGCTAGAATAAAATTATGTAGGTGTGAGTTTTTTGTACTTAAATAAGTCAAGATATAATCATTGTCTTGACACTAAATAATGGGGATGGTAAAATAATCTTCTTATATCATATTAGGATAGGTAAGGAGAATGGATTTACTTTCTCCATCGATGTGATATGTAAGAGGTCCTAGGTTGATAGTATTGACTAAAAAAAGTTGGGGGTGATGGAAATGACATAGTATGTCTTATATGGAATGTTAGATGGTAAAACCATAATATTTTCTTTAGGATTAGATAAAGGGGTAAATTTAGTAGTTTCTTCGATATTTTTATTAAATCTAAAGTGATTTTTTTGGGGATTTCCTAAAATCTCCTAGAGTGACATCATGTGGTCCCTACTCATAACATTCCATACCAAAGCCTTTATATGTTCATCATTGTAAGTACATCTGAAAAAAATGTAGTTGTTTAAGAATGATAAATTTGAGGATAATGGTTTGGCATGGGATTGGATATCAATACATGAGGAGTATTAATCAATCACCCCATAGACAAAATGAGTACAGAGGAAAGAAGGATCAAAGGAAATAACATCTCCAAGGTTAGGGTGATAGGTAAATTGTTTATTCAAGTGTCCATACTCTTGAGGAGTAGGAAGGGTGTTAAGTGTGAATAAATGATACTCTCCAACCAAGAGTTGTTAGGATACGGAGTCAAGGAAATATCATCGATTCATGATGAAGGGATTGTTAAACTAGTTGATATTTCATTGGATGATGGTGATGGGGTTGTAATTTTTAGAGGGAGTAGAACTCCATTACATTAAAAGGTTAGGTTATAGGTTTTGAATGGATGAGGATCAACAAGGATGATATGGACTTGGCCCTCATGCTCATATTTGATGCATCAGTGTAAGGTAGATGGAACATAATTCATAGTGTGAATCCAAGGATGTCCTAAGAGGATATTTTATTGAAATTCACCATTTATAATGTAAAATAAGTTATGAAGGATACAAAAAACTATTCAGATGGGGAGGATGATAGTCCCTAGAGTAGGAATTAATATATCATTAAAATCATGCAAGATGACTAGAGATTGGGTAATAATTATTTTTAACAACTGGAGTTATTTAAATGTGTGTGAGGAGATAATATCTATGCTAACCCCATTTTTAGTCATAATGTTTTTGATTCAAGTTTGATTAATTGAGCAGTGACAAATAGGGGTGTATCCTAGTCTTTAGACAGTAGTGGGACTATTTCTAAATCATTAAAACTAACAAATGAATCCATCTACAAAGTTATAACAAATGTTATCATAGGTTAGGATTCATTGGGTTACACTTGAATGTATTGAAGTGCCTCTATCATGGTTTGATGATGTTGTGTATAATTATCAATGAGTTCATATAAAGACATCCTGACTGAGGTTTGATAGATTTATTTCAAAACTAATATTTTTATTAGTTATAAGGAATGATTCTTCTATGCTTTCCCTAGAATGGAGTGTTTTGGTTTTGAAGTGGAGGGTTTGGAAGTTTTTATACTTGAGATAGGAGCTTTTTCAATGGAAACTTTGACTTTATTTATAGTTTAGGTTTTGGGGGCCTATATTTGAGACTGTGTGTCTATGTTTATCATATCAATTTAAAATAGATGAGGACTTGTCAAAGTTCCAGAGTTATCTGTGCTTGAAGGTAGTGAGGGAAAGATGGAAATGGGTTGATTAGGGATAGAATCAAGGTTATTAATCATGATTTTTTATGTTTGTTTTGTTTTTTCTTGTAAAATATTTATGGTATTTACTATGTTAATCTCAGGAATGGTTACGGTTTTAGTGTTCAGTTCAAAGAGAGGATCAAGACAAGGATCTTAAATTAAGAGATATTATTCATCCAAGAAATAATATATTATAAATTTGAGAGTATTGTATCTTTCATTATCATTTCCAAGTATCTTATGGTAATTTTCACTCGATGTACCATGTTGGGTTTTGGATATGGGGATTAACTAGTTTTATAGGTGGTAATGTGATAAGGGAACTTTGTAAAAGATTATCAAGGATGGTAGAATAGGATCCTTGCAAGGGTTCTTGGTGAGGTTTTTCCATTTTTGGGTATTAATTTTTGGACCGTGTTTACATTTGCACTTTCATTTTTGTGTTGGTTGAATGAGCAGTTTTAATAGGTGATAGAGATATCTTAGATAAGTTTTAGGGATAATAAAAGTCTATGAGATTAATATGAGGTATTGGTGTTGGTAATATTGGTGGAAGTTTTTTAGCTAGATTATATCCATTGAGAGATGATTTTTTAATTATGATCATTAGTTTAGAGGAAGGATGGGGTCCTAGTGTGGATGTCTTAGTTAGAACTTGGGGCATACTCATTTTCCCTTTTTGAGCATGGTTAGAGGTTGTGGGAGTAATTTTATGAGGGTCCTCATTTTTAGATGTTTGGGGGAGTTCAAGCCTTATACATGGGTGTTATAGGGAATTAAGCTTTGACATACCAAGGTACTTATCCCATGTGGTTGGATTAATCATTTTTTCTTCTACCTTTCATGGGCGACATTTAGTGCATTTGGATGGCCCTTCCTCTGAAGTATCCCATGTAATAAGATTGAAGAGGATAGAACATATGATAGAAATGGGATTATCTAGTTTAGATGGCTCAAAAATATCTCTTTTAATGAGGTCTCAGATTCTTATTACCTTGGAAGATGATTCAGGAGTATTATTAACTTCTTTAGGTAAAATTTGATCATTGAATAATATTGATTATGTGGGCCTCTTGATTTGGGGTGCCTCCTATATTTATTTATATAAAATTAGATGAATATGGATGATTTTGGAATGAATATCTAAATATATCAAGGTATTGGTTATGAGGATCATTTAGATTATCTAATTATAACTCCCCTTGATCGATAAGGTTCTGGACTAGGCTTTTGAAATAGAGACATATATTGATCTCATGACTAAGTATGTGACGGTAGGTGAAAAAGTCACTCTCTTTATACCAATTAGGTTTAGGTCAAGATTAATCAATGGGTCTGATTAGAGGGAGTTCAATAACTGATGATTTTAATAGTTTGTCTAAGATGGCAACATAAGAATATCCTAAGGGAATGTATTCCATGGGTGGAAATCATGTTAAGTTTATGTGGTTGTCATTAGGAAGAAATTGGTTGTCTTATCATTGATGAAGGAGCTGATTTTAGGATAAAAACATTAGTTTTGCCTTTTGGTTTAGGATTGTTGGTCCCTTTGGAAGGATCAGGTTTAAAAATTTTATTATGTAACTTAACTTATCCTTATTTTAAAGTTTGGATTTCTAGTTTTTGGGACATGGTAAAGGATTCATCAAAAACTTTAAATGGTTGACTTGAAGTGTGGATGAGATATGTTTTACAAATGACCTTGAAAAAAACTCAATTAATTCAAGTTAAGGAAGGGAAAATGTCAATTCATTTATAATGCCTCACCACCTAGACATGCAATTTGCAATGGACTCATCTTCAAATTATCTAATAGCATAGAGGTTGGTGATGGTTAATTTCCTTGTAATATTAATTAAAAAGTGTTTTAAAAAATTGATCGAATTATTTGAAGGAAAATAGGGAATGTTAAGGGATACAGATGTATCAATATAAAGTTAGTATAGCTAGCGACATGGAGAAAATCCTCAAAAGGAGGGAATCATCATGGGATATAAGGTAACATACATGCCTAAATTCCCTAATGTGTTGTTTTGGGTCCTCCTTATTTTTAAACTTCATAAACTTGGTAACTTCCAACTATGATGGATATGGATTAATTATATCAATGGGGTTAATAGGTTCATTACAAATTTTTCATATGTAAGCATGTTTTTATGCCAAGAAGCAAAAGCCTCTAAGTTGGCCATTTTTTCCATGAGGATGTGCATGAGGTCAGGTTGGGTTTTATATTAAGGAATACCTCCCAAAGAATTTTTTTACAAATGTTGATAAGAATGAAGCAAAGTTTGGAGTGGATGTGAAAGGGGATAACCAATAGAGGTGGTAATGGTTGGTTGAGATGCAACTACATACTATGAGAATATTATGGGTAGGATTTGTTATTGAGATAGGTTAAGATAGGTAGTTATGAGGGGTTATGATGGAATATGATACTGAGTGGTTAAAAATAATTGTTTTTAGATATTTTGATTCTGGTGGATTTATTGTGTGGATGGTGGTGGTTAAATGGTGTGTTAGGTATTCTAGGTTACATGTGTTTGGATAGTGGGAGAGTCACAAAGATTGAGAGTACTATATTCTAAAATGTGGGAGAGGGTGGTTAAGTGGATGTAAGTTGTGGTATATTAACATTTTCTATTTTAATAATGGTTGTAGAGGAGTTACTATATACTAATGATCGCTGGGTATCTATAGGTTGTGTTACACTAGTATTGGAGCTTGTTGGTGGTGGTGGGTTGATGGAAGAGGAAATCAAGGATATGGCATACCCATATAATGTGTTTGGTGGTATCCCATATAAAACTTTATAGGATTGTCTCTCAAGGGAAATAGGGATTCATACAAATTGTGTGGTAAGATAATGACTTAGGGAAATTGGATTGTTATCCAATATATTGGCAAAGTCAGTATATCACCTTATGGGTAAAATTGATGGATACCATCCCTAATGGATTTAGAAGAGGTAGGGGGGATTAGTGAATGTTCCATTTGAGGAAGATGAAAGTGGTGAATATGTTTGTGTCTACTAATATTTTCATGTTACAACCATGTAAGACTAAAATAAAAAAAATAAAGAACAAATGTGAAAACATAAAACTTGTTTTGTTTATCTAATTTTAGTGAGGATAAAGTACAAACTCTATTTAAATGTAATTATTATTTTTTACTTTTATTAATAAATAATTTATAATGTGATGGGGAATTTTCTAAACAAAGGTCCTAAGAATAGGTAAGCTAAGTTTATTTAAAGTTAGAATCCTCAATATACATGAAGATACAATGAGGCTTGAATCTATTTTGGTAGAAGTATGTGGCTTGGTATTGGGGCATTACCCCTCACTTCACGACATTGAATCAATAAGGGTGTCAGGTGCTTAGTATTTATGAGACCAACCAATTATTTATACTCACTTAGAACATCGAGTTGGCTTTCCCCTTGGTAATGAAATCCAAGTGGGTCTACCTGGGTAAAATTCATTTGATTGCTTATTTTAATATTATTTTGATTTGGTAGTGTGTGAAAAAAGGAGTGTGATTAAAATGGTGAATTAATCCTCCTAAATACACTAGGTGTGCTACTTAAACACGAAAAATGAAAAAATAATTTCTTTCAAAAAACAAAGCAATATATATATTTTTCTTTAATGAAAATGAAGAAAATGTTTTTACTAAAACATAATAATATAAAGAATTAAAATGAGAAATTATGAAAAATGAGGCCCAAAAAGGGTCCCACCAGGTGTGCTAGAATGTTTAAGTAGTTGTTTGATCACTCCTTTATAAAATAGACTATTAAAAACTCAAATTAAAATACAAGGTTTTAAGGCTTACCTATGATTTGAATAATTATGCACTATTGATGCAGTGAATGTGGGAGATCCGTTTTTGCTAGGAAGGACTACCTACACACATGAGAAAACTTGGAAAAGGTTTAATTAATAGGATATGTTAGTGGGCTACTTGGTGCTAGACTAGTCCTAAAAAGTAATGAACTTCCTAGCGAAGATGTCATACTACTTTATAAAGTAATTAAGCATATAAAAATAGTAAAATAAATTATAAAATGAATACAATGATATAGATATGAAATTGAAGTAATTTAAATTAATCTACATCCATTTCATTAAGAATAGAAATACAATCATGCCAATAAGCTTTAGTAGAATATTAATCTTCTTGTATGATTTTTAATTGATCAAAATTAGCCTCTACAATAGGGGAAAATATAATTGCATAGAGTCGTAACATAAAATCAATATTTCTCTAGTCAATGAATAAAGGATGAAGGATAATTGGTAAATCATGAATGGTAATAAATTCATGTGAAACTATAACCAATGTCATCTACAGATGAAAGCCATGGTTTAGTAAATAGATAATTAGGATTAATTTAGAGGTAATAACAAAATAGGTTTTGGATTCAAAATAGAGAATATTTAAATAGGGATTGATGCAAATCATGTAGGATCAATGTCAATTCTATGAATTGATATTTATTCTGATAATGTAAATGATACTTTAAAAATAAAAGGTTAATGATTGGTCTAGGTTTATCTAGGATAGTCTATGAATAATGAAGATGTTAAATATAAATATAAAATAGAACATATAAAGATTAAATGGCTAACACTAATGAAATATAATTACCTTAATAGTGCTCTAAGTATGTGATAATTAAGAGGTCAATAAGTCAATTTTTGGTCTTTCAACAAATGTTAAAGGGATAATGTGGCAATGTGGATTTTTAACATGCGAATAATTATTTGGTAGTCATCTCATAGGAATTATTTTGACATTAAAGATCAAAATCATGGTCCTTTATTTAAGGCAAGTCTATAATTAAATCAACATTGATTCTACTGATCATAGGGAATGGTACTGATTATGCCCTATTTTTACCAAAAGTTGTTGTAATCATTTCAACCATGGGTTAAATTAGGATCTAAGCTATTCTATGGATTTTGAATTTCAAGGGAGTTGTTAGAGAGTATAAAAAACTTACTTTTATTGTATTCTGGTAGATTTGGCTAGATTTAATTATTGGTAATTAGTTAAAATTAATTATGTGGGTGAAACTAATTATGTGGTGTAAAATGGTAATTATTAAAACTAATTACATGGGGTGAAATAGGGATGGAATGAGAAAGGGGGGCTAAGACCTACATTAGCAAAAATATTATTGTGCAAAATCCTCATGCCTATAATTACACTCATGTCATCCATAATGCTTCTATCTAACTATAAATTTTGAGTGTGTAATAATAAAATCACTAGTAATTGGTTTTGGGAATGATGTCATATGTAATTTTTAGTCACTCATATACACTAGTAAAACATGCATGATATAAAATTGGTTAAAACATATCTAAAATATTGTGCACAACTGAATCAATATATGATAAAGTACATATTATCATGTATAGGTCTTGATTCTATTATTTCTATGATATTTTACTAATTTTGTATTTTTTTCATGTATATGAGATAATAAATAGAGAGAAAGATACTACATAATGAGTATTATGAGGGACTCACAATCAACCAGCCCTCTGTCAAGAAAAGCAATTGTGACCTTTCACTAATGGAAAGGTGGGTACTATTGTGATGGATCTGATCTCAATGGAGAATCTGAATATGGACCATATATGTGCTTTAACTATCACTACCATACTGATTATGTTGAACTATGGGTATTTTTGGAGCCTAGTGCGGATTGGGTGAAACCTTTGTTAGTGCCTTATGTGAAGTACCCCTAATAATTTATAATATAAATCAAGGATGTGCCATAGTAGAGAGTAACTCTAGAATTTATGACAAATATTTGTTGAATGGGACTCTCTAAAATAGTCCTCTATGGAAGTGTAGATCTCTGCTTTGAAAATATCTGAGTATGTTGTACCTTCTTAGGTGACTGTATATTAGTGAAATTTTTATATGGTAATGGGTACTCATAATGGATCCCTATAACTATAATGAATTCATTAGCATATATGTATTTCAAGTATATGTTAACTTTAGATGTAATTTCATGAATCTATTAAATATAATGATGTCCTAATAAATTATTAAAGACCACTGGAATAGGTACTATTGTGAATCTGGTGGCCACATTATGGGACTAACCTATAATGGTAAAGTGATATCACTAATATAAATCTATATATGACCATTGAATCCTTTGATAACCATGGTGGTAGGAAACATATCTTGATCTATGTATCTAATATGATAAATAAGTGTGTTTTTACACATGTTCACACTTGACCTATTATCAATCATGACATTTTGAATAGGTTAGTGATCACAGTGTGCATGAATAAACAAAGAGTGTAAATCTATGTTATCATTTATTATCTCATGTTCTATAAATGTAATTAGTGGCCTAGATGGTATTGATGTATGATGAACACCTATTATATTGTTTAAAGATTGATTTTATTCTACATGAGAATGATAATAAACTAGTGGAGGGTTCACATTATTTGCACAGTGGATACCTAATGTATCTATGGTCTCATTAGTCATATGCTTAGGAAAAGGATCACTACAAATTTTCATTGATTTTGTTTCACTTGGTTTTACTATTGTACTTTTTATTGGTGTGCTCACATTAATGATGTTTACATCTATCAAATCCTAAATCTTATGTCTCAAACTTATAAATCTATTAGTAATATGGCCTAATGCCTTGTGATAGTTACAAAAGGCATTTTGTTCAAAATCTTTTGGAAGAGTTTGATTCATATCAACATATTTAATGGGAGAGAGAGATATTATATTACATTCTAATAATGATTTTAGAACCTTATATGTAGTTTTGGTAAGTTAGTAAACTACCATCGTGGAGGATTTGATAAGACAATGTATGGAGTAGGATCTATAATTACATGTGTTATTAAGTTTTTGTTGTTCTTGTTATCAGTCGGTATTACCTTATATGTCTACTTAATTTAATTCTTGGTGTTGGTAATGAAATTGGTTGTGTACTTAAGCTTGTTCATTTCCAATAGAATGACTTCTCTTTCCTTTACTGTATGGCAAAAATATGTGAATGAGTTGAGATTTTTGAACATAATTGATTCATGCAGAGATGGAAGAAAAACTTTGTTTAAATGCATATGGTTATTCTCTTTTTTCCATAGGGTTTGTCATTTTGGATAACATGGTATTTTATTTTAAGATGTATTTTATGATAGGTTCATTAGGTTTTTGTTGAGTGTGGCTATTTGAGCATACGAATCCTTCTCATTGATATTGATTTAAAAGTTTGATAAGATCATATTATAAGGGGGATTGAATTCCTATATTTATTGGTGTGGTGAATAATAGAACCATTTTAATTCATAGTCATTTAAAATTATCAAGAATATCTTGGCCAATAATCTATCATTGGGCACATAGTCCAAACATGCCACATGAAACACTTGGAGATGTCATTCGGGGTCACCCTTGACATAATATAGTGTAAGCTTAGGTACCAAAAATATCATAGTAAAGGATATCCTATTATATGTTGTGCCAATGGAGTGTGTACTAAAACATGATAATCTAGCTCTTGGATAGGTTTTGGATCACCTTTCTCCAAATGTAACACCTTAGTTTGTAGAGATTGAGTTTCTTAAATAAGGGATTTCACATAAAGATTAGAAGAGTGTGTGATAACCAAAGGTGGTGTTCCTAATGATGGAGTAAGAATTGTCATGGTAATCTATTGAATCCCTTGAGTTACCCTAATTATGTTAGGTGGTATAAATTTTTTATTTGAAGGAGGATTAGGGTTAAAGGTCTCAGATGATTATCCATCAGATGATTTATTAATTTCCTCTCCACTAATTTGATTAAATCATCTTATATATCCTTACTCTATGAGAGAAAACATTGTAACTATTACTTGTCTGTATCATCACTTATGTTTCCTTGCTCTGCCATGATGGATTGATTAATTGATTTTTGAAAATATGTTGCTTGAGAAGATCTTAGTGTGATATGGTGGTTAAAGTAGGAAGACATAATTTACATAATTTGAATGCTACTAAAATTAAGACAATAGAATAGTGAAAATGTTATAGAATTCCAATATGGTTTATCAAATTTGGGATTTATGTGAAAACCCTAAATGATAAAAATATTTTGAAAATTTAGGATAATAATGTAACAATGATAACATTCACTTATTTAAAACTCTTTGTGTGATATGGTGGTTAAAGTAGGAAGACACAATTTACATACTTTGAATGCTACTAAAACTAAGATAATAGAATAGTGAAAATGTTATAGAATTTAACAAATCTAAAATTTTAAAAATAAATAAGGAAATAATAAAAATAAGGATACAAACCTAGAATCATCTATGGGAAGGGTTTGATAATATTTGAATTGTAAATGTTCTCACCAATATGTTTTATCAATTTGGGATTTATGTGAAAACCCTAAATGACAACACTATTGTGAAAAATCAGGAGAATAATGTAATAATGATAGCATTCACTTATTTAAAAATACTATATTATATTAAGTGACTAAAAATAGTAAAATCATAAGGATGAAATAAATACTTAGTTGGCAACTATGCCTTAGGGATGAATCAAGGTCTGAAATTTGCTATGTAGAGAGGTTTGGTGACCATAGTTAGGGTTCTTGAACTAAATCTAGGCTTGGAAAATAGTGTTGGGAATAATGTTATAGAAGGGTGGCACTCATATCAAACCTAGGGAACACTTTTCCACTTTTAGTGAGGAAATCAAGGTTTTTGGGTTCTTTGTGCCTTCATCTATAGAACTTGTATATGGTGCAGGATCTTGCAATCACTTACAAATACTACCATGTGAATAATTTTCTTCAAAAACCCTAGTTCTTCAAAACATAAAGACAAATTCAAATCAATGGGAAAAATGGGTTAGTGGTTAAAGTTCAGAGAGATCTCAAAATCACATGTGTTGAGAATTGCATACATACAAATACTATGAAAGGGGATAAAACTTCATGTAGTTCTCCCATGTTATGATGGTGTGTGAATAACTTGTGTAATGTGTTAGATGCTAGTGAAATATTGATGTCATTAAATTATTTAACCGTGACTTATGACTTATGCCATGTACTTATAATTGAGATCTAGGCTAATAGGGATGTATGCAATCATAATTAGTAAAATCAGGTATTCTGCTCTCAATGTACAAGTGTGATTTAGGTGTTTTTTTTATGTGAGAGCATCTTCATGTTCCAAATGGTTTGAAAATTAATTATATAGTCATATCATATAAAATCATTTAAATAGGGATTATTAGGGACATGGACCGACCTTCTTGTAGCATTGAATTTGGTAAATTAGCCATTATTTGGTGGGAAGATAGGAGAGGGGGGAAGAACACTAGAGCAATGTGATCCTATACCCTAGGGTGCTCTTGTTCAATGGGTGATTTTCTCATATTGAGTGTTAGGTATGATGTAAAAGGTGTCTAACGTTGACATTAAAGGGATAAGTTCATTTGAGGGTCATATTTTAGCTTAGAAGAGTGTGTAAGGTGGTAAAAAATGATCAAAATGGGATATAAGATATGTTTATATCTAAGTGTGTACAAGAGTGGTAACAAGTACATAGTTTTAGATTAAATATTAATTTTACGTGTCTAAATATGAATACCTTACAAGAATGTGAAGTTTTCAAATTTTCTTAACACCATGTGTGTTGAATTGGTTA
>JARHVA010011161.1:0-86871 GCA_037957365.1 Torreya grandis
TATGTATATATATTATATATATATATATATGTATATATATATATATATGTAGATATATGTATATATATACATATCATACATACATATATATATATACATCACACATATATATATATATTATAATATGTATGGTAAATATGTGTGTGTTTTTATTGTTTGTGTGAGTATACATGCATTCATGCAATCAATCATGCATGCATCATACATACATACATACAGTATGTACTTACATACATACATACATACATACATACTATACATACATACACACACACATACATACATATAGACACACACCCATACAATAAAATTTTTAAATGGATAGAATCACTGTTCATACCAAAGTATATGTAAAACTTTTTGTGATAAGTGAAAGGCTTATTGATGGTTAAATAGTTAATTAAAGTCAAGTAAGTTATAATTAGTTGTTTATAAAATGAAGGTAGATAAACAAAAGACAGTTTATTAATAGGAATGCATATCATGGATTTATATAGTATGATTTTATGGTTGTATTTGAAACATGTTGCACACTTATCTTACAATTTATTTCTATGATGTTTATGATTCTTATTATAATTATAAAGATGCTTAAAGTGGAATTTTAGGAAAAGGGTTTCATATTATTTATGAATGTTATGGCATATTGTATGAAAATATATATGTTAAATTTGTTGATTTTAAGTATTATGTATACTTTTGATATTATGTTCACTAAACCAATGAGTGAGACAAAGTTCAATGATTTAATTAGTGTCACTAATAATTAGAATAAATGTAATATAATTGAGTAGTATGTGTTAAATTGATTGATTCTAGTGATCTAAAAGCTATATGAAAACTTTGGCGAAATTAATGTTTATGGTTTGAACATTATAATTTCACTTGTTTGATTTAGCTTATATGTACTACATGATATCATGTTAGAACACTTTTATTTATGATATGTTGCATGTGATATTTATCTTATAACACATGGGTTTCTAGTTGAATTTATCAATTTTTGCACCATCACTATTTGCCCATCCATGAAGGGAGGACCATACCCTTTTTGGGATATTGTGCAAGGGATCATGGGTCCATGGTTGGGGTGTCAAATCAATTAGATGATACTATACCTCCCCTTATATAAGTTGATTGATAGAGGCTTCACTCAGTTTGTTTTTAGATATAAACGAGTTCATCATTACTCATATGTTTTATTGAACATTATACTATTATAAATTTGATTATTGAGATATATATTATTCTATAGTTGTAATTTCTAATGTAAATTATAAAATAATAATAGCTAGATGTAAAATTATTTTAATTAATTAAATATATAATCAGTAGTGGATGGATTATTATTATAGATATTTAATGCCCTTATATGTTATTTTTATGCAAGAAAATCAGCATGGTTAAATCTGATCACTAGCTAAATGAATCAACACTTGAAACTTATGGTTGAACTTGCATTTATTTTAAATTGATGAATTTTATTATATATATTTATTATTGTATTAATTTATAAATTATATATATATATATATTTAATTACCTAACTCTATTTAACACTGAGGGGTTGTTACATTATGGTATTAGAGCTGAGGCTGAAACACATAGACTTAATGAGTCTGATAAAATATTCTTATTATTATTTATTAAAAATCATGTTGAAGGACATTTGGTGAGGGTACATTGAATATTAATAATGTTAACCCTCCATTTGACTTGAATCAATTTGTCATTGATCAAGTTGTAAAGTTTGATCAGATTCTCACAACCATGAATGAGACTAGGGACCGTATAACTGACCTTGATCATGAAGTTCATGGCCATATTAATGAGATTAATTAGAATGAACCTGAAAAACATATTTTTGAAAAATAATTTTCATAGGAGCCTAGGCAAGAGGAGTTACCTCAATATGTGAGAGCATGTGTTTCTACTAAGCTTGCACAATATATGAATAAGGTTAATCCACCCAAGTTTTATGGAACCATTTTGGAAGATGGATTTGAAGCATGGCTAACTAAAATGGAAAAGTATTTAAAGATTCATAATTAATTTTAGGGTATAAAAGAAGTTTGGGGAGCTTATCAGTTGGTTATTGAAGTAGATATGTGGTGGGTAAACAAGAAACTAGAGATTAACCCTGACTATACCAACACCACATAGGAACAATTTGTGACATTGTTTAGATTATGGTGGTTACCCTAAATCTATTTCTATAAAAATTTGATATATTTTTAGAATATACAATAGGGAGACCTTTCAATTACTGAGTAATGGGATAAAGTCACTAAGATCCTAAAGTATGCTCTATAGTATCACACAGATGAGAGATTTCACATCAAGAAATTAATTATGGGATTAAACCATCAAATTGGGTGTGAAGTGGATGTGCGTAGACCATATACTATGGATTAGGTGTTCAAAAATGTAGTTAAGCAAGACAAAAATTAACTTCACTTGATTAGGTCAGAGATAAATTCAAGAAAAAAAGTTTATAGGTCCTAAAAATGACTTTCAAAAAGAATAATTAGAAGAGGAATATGAACTCTAAAAACTAGTTCAAGAGTCATAATGCCATGTTTAACATTGATTAAGGGAGAATAAACCAAGTAATGGTTTCAAATGAGGTTTTAGAGGGAATCAATAATCTTAAAGGAAAGATCCACTTGGTGGATGCTTTATCTATGGAGTTTATTATTATGCTAGGGAATACACTCGAGGTAAATTAGAAGGTAAGAACAAAGGTTTCGTTCCATAGTAGGGATATTTCTATTAGAGGATTCATGCAACTATTAATAACTAAAAAGTTGAGTTTTAGGCTTATCCTATTGAGCTATTAGTTACTTTGTTTTGTCAACTAATTTTAATTTTGATTGACACTAGAGTTATTGAATGTTTTATTGCTCTAAATATGCTTAACAAATTATCTAATAAATTTGGTGTTATTGTAAATGCATGGTCAATTTATTAAGGGATTGAATCTAGGGTTAAGGTCAACAAATGTTTGGTTGAAGCTGAGATCAAACTAATAGAGCTCACTATGGTAGTGGATATGTGTGAAACTCCTTTAGGGTCATATGATGTGATCCTAGGGATAAAAAGGTTAGTTAAACATAAATCCAAGTTATATTGTCTACTTAAAAGGGTTGAATGTCTAGATGATTTGGGTAATCAAACTCAAATTTGGGGAGATAAGATGGAGCTTAAGGTAAGGTATATTTTTGAAATTCAATTGAAGAAAGATCAAAGGAAAGTGTGTCAATAATTTATTATAAAAATAAATGAGATAGAGGAATCAAAGGGGCCTTTTATTGAAGATTATCCTTTTTTTCAGGATTTTTAAGACATTTTTTTGAAGAATTATTGGGATTACATGTAAAAAGATTATAAGTTAATGTGGTTAGTGAAGTGTGAGGAATATTTTTAGGATCTCAAAAAAAGACTCACCTTAGTACTAATGTTGAGATGTACCGATCCAAATGGTCAATTATCTTTAATAATCGATGCTTCAAGAGATGGCCTTAGAGGAATAGTCATACAAGAGGGTTCTGTTTCAGCTTATGAATCCATAAATTTGAAATTGTAAAAGGAAATTTATTCCCCACATTATATATAATTTACTATAATTATTCATGCCTTATAGGTTTTGAGGAATTATTTATTTGGAAAACTGTTTGAGCTCAATACTGTTAACTTGGGACTCAATTATATTTTACCAACCTAAATTGAATTCACATAAGAAGTAATGGTTAGATTTCTTATCAAATTATGATTTTTACATCAACAAAATTAAATCATTGAAAATAGGGTTGTAAATTCCCTTATTCATGAATGGTATATAACAACATTTACTATTAGGAGTACTTTTCACAATCAAGTTTTGAAATTCTCTCCAAGAGATAAATTTTATGAATAGGTAAAGATAAAATTGGATCAAAATTATTAAGATCCTAAGTTTGAGGGATTAAAATTTGAGCATGATTGTTTATTGAGGTAAAAAAAATAGATTTGTGTACCAGATAAAGATAATTTCAGGAGTGTAGTACTTAGGTAACTACACAATGATCCTTATTCAGGCTATCCAAATGTGGCTAAGATCTTAGTAGAGCTAAGACCTTTATATTTATGGAAAAGAATTAGGAAATATGCAAATGAATTTGTGTTTCAATGCCTAGTATGTTAGAAAGTAAAGACTGAGCATATGTATTCAACTCAGTTACTATACCCATATTATGTACTAGAATAAAAGTGATATGTCATTAGTATGGACTTTGTCTAAGGGTTGTTGATGTCTTAGATCTAACATGACATGATTCTGGTGGCTCTTGATAAACTCATCAAAGTAACTCACTTCATTCCTAGTAACATTTCTGATGATGCACCTATGCTTACAAAGAGGTTCGTAAGATAAATGTATAGTCTTCACAGATTTCTAGAAAAGAATATTTTAGATAGGGATCCAAAAATGACTTCTAGTTTCTAGTTGACTCTCAATTTAGCTTTGGGTACCCAATTTAACTTGATTACATTGTACCATATATAAATATATGGATAAATAAAAAGAGTTAACTAGGTATTAAAAGATATTCTAAGAATGCACTACATGGATTAATAATATAAGTGGGAAGAATAATTTCCATTGGTTTAGTTTGCTTATAATAAATCATACCAATTAGTGCTAAAAATGGATTTATTTGAGGAATTATATGGATGAAGGTGTAGAACACCAATCAACTAGGATAGATTAGAATATATGGTAGTCTTTGTTCTAGATATGCTTCTTGAAATGGAAGAGCAAGTTAAGTTATGTTGATCTAAAAAGAATAATAAGGACTTTTTGAGTTGGAGACAAATATATATATGAATAAAATCATAGAAAATCTCAATTGAATTTGGTAAATCAACCAATTTATCTCCTAAATATGTGGTACCTTTTTATGTCTTTGAAGTTTCCAATCCTATGGCATATAGGCTTCATTTACCACTAGTGTTAGAAATCCTGCATAATGTTTTTTGTGTCCTATCTTAAAAACCATGTTACTAATCCTTATCATGTGTTGGATTGGAATAATTTATAGGTTTTGGATCTTAATATGGTCATAGTATAACTGGTTAGAATAATTAACACTCATAAATTTATTTTACGTAACAAACAAGTATCATAGTGCAAGGTCTAGTGGGACCAATATTCTAATGTAGTGCTACTTGGGAAGATTACGAAGAGTTTTATAAGTTGTTTCCTCATTTGTTTACTTAGTAACTTATTTATAATATGTTTTATTTTCTAAAAAACACTATTTTATTTTATAACTTTTATTGAAATAAGTGTCATCAAGATGATGACTAGCTTTAAGGGGAAGGATGTTACACCCTAATTTTACTCTAGACTTATTATTACTGATTATGTGGTTAATAATGGGTTTAATTGATGTGTTAAGTAACCAAAATTAGTTATATGCTGATTATGGACAATATTTTTACTTATGATCATGATTGTTAACTATTAGTTAGCTGGTTGTATTATGTATGGTACATTTTAATCATGATTAATCAATATATTTCATTACAACAATTATTATGTTCTTTTACATGATTTGGTCTAACCACTATTCATTTTTACTGAGGTTGATGCAAGATAAATTACACCCTCATGATTATGATGAGGGAGGGTATAATTAAAGAGGATGGTGCAGATGGAGACTTATAGGGATAATAAGAACAAAAATGTGAAACCCAACACACACACACCACATAGAGTAGGATTATCTAATAATTGCTAGTTGATTTATATTTCTTGTAGCATGTGGATGTGATTTATTATTATGATTGCATATTTTCTAATTTTATAACATGTTTTGAATTTGTGAGATTCTTACATGAAAAGGTGTGGAAACACTTGCTGAGTTAAAATGAAATATTTACTTAGTTTACTTCATAGTTTTCATAACTTGTATTTCAAAATTCCTTTATTTATCTTGTTATGACATGAAGTATTATTCTTTTATGTTAGTGAGGATTTTATGTTGTCTAGTGATAATCAAGAAAGAATTAAATATGTTTTAAATAAGTTATATTGTTTTATTGAAGTTATGTAATTAAGCTAAAAGTCATGATGGAGTTGGCTAAATCCATTGTTTGATTGAAAAGGTATTTATTTGTGTTATCGATAAGGTTGTTTAACCTTAGGAAATAATAATGTTTTAATGGATTTAATGTCTAACCAAGGCATAATATATTGATCTTGGAATTGTAAAGTGGTAAGTTCAAAGGCATGAGTTGAAATATTAATAAGGTTTATTAAATTTTTTATGGATAAAGGCTTTGTTCTAGGCATATGAATGTCCATGAACAAAAATTGAAAATCATTTTTGAGGCATGATTGTTATACCAAGTCAATGAAGTTCCAATTATTAATTTTTGCATGTTATATGATTTCATTGTTAAGTCAATGTTAACTTTTGGAATTATAATCTAAGTCATTATCTAATTGGGAATATTTAGTAGAATTAGGGTAAAGGCTAATCAGGTTATAGACTCTTTGAGTCACCATGGAATGCATGGCTTGAGTTTAGTTGTATGCCATATCCATTTTTTGAGGATTTAAAATGGAAAATTAAACTGGGGAGATTTTATGGGGAAATCTTGCTAAATTTTTTGTTGAACTAGTTAAGAAGTGATGGAGATAAAATGGAACTAGAGATGGTGGATAAGACATGACATAATAGAAAAAAAAGAAGAGAGAGAACATGGTAGGAAAAGAGAGGAATTAGAAGAAAGAAGGAATTTTTGGGTTCTTTGCTAGAAACTGAGGTAGGGTCTACTATTTATTATTTTATTTTTTCAAAATTAGTGTTTACCAGGTGTTTATTGTGGGTACAATATAATTTTAGGGTTTATGAAATTTCATTTGAAAATTTTTAAAAAAATATGGCTGACCCTATGGATGGATATGACCCATCCAAAAGGTTGACAACACACACACACACATACACACACACACACACACACACACACACACACACACACACACACACACACACACACACACACACACACACACACACACACACACACACACACACACACACACACACACACACACACACACACACACACACACACACACAAATACTTTTTTATTAGATTCAGCTATGTGTATACTTTAAATTAAAAATAGTTTTGTAACCAAGGTTTTTATGAGATTGTGATATATTCTTACCTATGTTTTTTTACCAAGTATTAGATTATTATTATAATTATAATTTTGGTTCAAACCCTAGACTAGGGTTGACCTCTATATTTGTTTTTAAATATTTGAATAATTTTTATTAAGTTTAAATTTTGAATTATGGAAATATGAATTGTTAGCTTGTTTTAAAACTCAGTGAGGTTTTTAACCCTATAGTGACTTTTATTGGGTTTTGAATATTTTTCAAAAGATGATTTTGATAGTGAATATTTTATTTTTTATGATGAATGTTTAATGAAAACCTATGCTAGGTTTGATCTTACCAATATTAGTATAGAAGGGTAATTTAGGTTGAACCTTATAGTTTCATTTGTTAAAATGTTAATAGGATTTAAATCTAGGTATTGGTTTTTATTTTAATATTGTTGTTGAAATTATTATATGGGTCATTCATATGTGACCTTGGGGATGGGTTAGACCCTTCCATAGGGTCAAATATGGACCCATCTTAGCCAAAATTCTATGTGTGGTAATATTTTACTTCAAGTTAATAACTAGCTATTATATAAAGTTTCAAAATCATTACATGATTTTTAATTTGGGATAACTTATAAACTTTAATTAGTGAAATTTAGAAATATGCCAATAGAAATACATATTGAATTATAGATTCAGATGCATTTGATAGTTAAGTTGAAGAAAAGTTTTGATGGTTGCCGTAAGATTAAAATATGTGTAGGAGTTAATTATCTGTACATGAATTTTGTTTTTTTATATGAATCTTAAATGATATAATTCATTTCATTTTTAAAGAATGTTGTATAGTTCAAAAAAGTCTATTTTTTTTCATCTCATGTTTTATTTTGGAGGCAAAAGCATTGAACTAAACATATTGGATATGGTTCAAGTAATTAATATTTTCAATTTTTTGAGTGTAGGATGTTGAAGGAATATATGCATGTTACATATTATTATTTCCCAGTTACAGACTATATGCGAATGAAAAATTGAATTGAGTGTATGGTTATCTCATTGATTAAGATGTTTCATTATCCTTTTTACTTGTGATTAGTTAGTGTTTCAGTTTAGCTAAAGGACCAACTATTCATAGTTGTGCCTATAGCTTATAACTAGTTCATAGATATGTTGAGGTAGTATTTTATATTAAGGTTAAATATTTATTCTGATGATCTTATTTGGCCATAGTAAGAATAAAAATATTATAATATTTGGTATTGTATGTTATATATATGCATACATATATATACACACACATACAGTCAGGTTTGTAAAAGGATAGACTTACTGTTCATACCAAAGTCTATGTGAATGAATGTATTTTATTACATGATTTAGACTTTAAAAAAAATTGAAATGAAATTAAATTGATTTTAAATATATTTTAGTTAAATGTTATTTGACATGTGAAAATTTGTGTGACAAGTGTTAGGCTTATTAATGGTTAAATATTTAATTAAAATCATATAAATTTTAAGGATTTATTTATAAAATAATGGTAGATAGATAAAAGACATTTTAGTAATAAGAATGCATATCACAGATTTATATAGTATGATTTTATGTTGATATTTAAAACATGTTGTGGCATGCTTATCTTAAAGTTTATAATTTTGATGTTTTTGATTCTTGTTATAATCATAAAGATACTTAATATGGAGTTTTAGAAAAAGGGTTTCCTAGTAATTATGAATGTTGTGGCATTTTGTATCGAAATATATATGTGAAATTCATTGATTTTTAGAATTATATATTTATATATAATTATGATATTATTTTCATTAAATAAATGAGTGATATGGAATTAAATAATTTAATTAGTGTCACTAATAGTCAAAATAAAAGTAATCTGGTTGAGTAGTGTGTGTGAAATTGATTGATTATAATAATCTAAAAACAATATGAAAACTTTGGCTAAAGTAATGTTTATGGCTTGAACATTGTAATTTCAGTTATTTTATTTAGTTTACATGTATTTATTGATATCATGTTAGAATGCTTTTACTTATGATATGATTCATGTGATAGTTATCTTAGAGGACATGGGTTTTTGGTTGACTTACTAGATTTATGTAGTATTATTGTTTGCCCATTCGTGAAGGGAGGGCCATACCCTTGTTGGAAGATTTTGCATGGATCATTGGTCCATGGTTAGTGTTGAAAATAACTTGGATGATACTCTCCCTCCCCTTCCAATAGTCAAATGATAGAGGCTTCAATACTTTGATTTCAAATATAAACAAGTTCATTGTGACTCATATGTTCTGTGGAATATTATATTATTTTAATATAGTTATTTAGATAGGTATTATTATAAAGTTGTACTTTTTGATATAAATTATAAAACAATAGTATTTAGATGTAAAATTATTTTAATTGATTAAATACTTAATCTATAATTGCTTAATTATTATTATGGATAATTAATGCTCTTTATATGTTATTTTTATGAAAATAAATTAGCATGCTTAAATCTGATCACTAGATAAATGAATCAACATTTAAATATTATAGTTATTTTAAACTAATGCATTTATTTATATATCTTTATTGATATACTAATTTTTGAATTAGAGTTTAAAAAATCAATTACCTAGCTCTAGTTAACCGTGAGGGGTTATTACAAAATTGCTACTGCACATTCCAATTGATAAAATCTTATTAATTGATTAAAATCTACTTGAAACTAATATTACATATATTATGAAAGAATAAGTTATGGGTTAGATTAAAAATGAATAAACATTATAACATAAACATGAAAGAGATAACCATACAACATAGACTTGTAAAATAACCCAAAGGATTTCTTATCTATATTGAAATGTCAAAATTTATCCTCCTTTTTTTAATGTGGGAGATATATGTATATATAGGCTTGGGATGGGGGCATCTCATCACTCAAGATGTTCTAAAAATTTACATCTATTTAGAAAAATATCTCATAAAGCAGTACACATGGGACACCTAGAAAAGGATGCTACCAACAAATAAAACTCCTTAAAAAACCCCTAATACCACTAACTAACATCATTATGGAGGGGATATTGTATGATGAGGAAGTTTAAGTAGTGGAGACATATATTCCAGTGGTTCTTTTTTATAACCAAATTTACATTAAGGTTAATTGTGTCATTTATGAATTATTTATAATTGAAATGGCCTATGGAGCCTACTTGTTCACTTGATTATATAAGTAGAGGGCATAACTTACTTGAAAGTAATTCTCAATGGTCATAAAATCTAATAGAGGACTTTTGAAAAATTAAGGGATATTATCCATTAGATTTTTATGTGATTTGAGTACAACCCCAAGATCTAGATAAAGAGTCTCTATTTGGCCCTAATTCTAGAAAAATTCATTAGCTATTGTAGCTCATCAAGTATTTTATACATTATGCCCTCAACTTTTACTTTAAAACTATTCGTCATTATCTAAAGAAGGTATTTAAATATGGCCTTAAGAACCAATTTCATGATCTGATTAATTACTCTAGTTATCCTCATCTCCTCCAAAAATTTAGTGTCCCACTTCTTATAGCTAATAAGTTATTGTATTACATTCCACATCTCTTAATGGCACTGAATCAAGTTATCTCTTCTAGAGACCACATATTTTTAGTCTCATGCCACATATAGAGTAGTTATCAAATTTAGGTGATTATAGGCTTTGTATTTAATTGATCACTCAAAAATAATAGGTTAGCCTCCATATTCCTCATACCCTCTAAAATGGAGGAGACATCCCCCCATTTGGGTTGGGATTCCTTCTTGGCATCTCTTATTAATTAGAAGATATCATATAACCTTATGGATACTCCTAGTACACTTCCTATGAGGTCCTTTGGAGGTTGAATTATGTTCCTTCCTTGTAGGGACTCAAAAAATTGATACTATCCATTAAAAATTTATTTTATCACTCTTCATATAGAGTCCACAAAGGTATATGGGTTCTCTCTATGATCGCTCAAGTCAAAGGGTTGGGTTTTATGCCTCTTTGTCAACTAGAACACATCTTCTCTATGTTCCAACTCCACCTATTATCCTTCAAATGTGATATTTTTATTTTAATCTTCCTCATTGTCTTAGTTTTATTGAAATGAAAATTGACTATAGGATGATCAATAATGACCAAGTCCTTCCATCCTCTACCTGTTGCATTTTTTAGATCTATTTATGGAGATTCAAGGTAGTTGGTTATTATGAAGGATATATATATTATTAATGAATGGAAGATGGGGATTGTATTTGTGGGAACATGGGATTGGAGATTTATAGTTAAGAGAAATGAGGAATTATTCTTCTCCATCTAGTGACCCTTTTCAGAGCCACTATATCAATTATTAACTTCCTTTTTTTGACAACTTCTATGTTTTAACCATGGATAAATCCTTTTAATTTGTATGACCAATCAATAAGCTTAATTTAATATATGGTTTAGGAGGAGAAACTAGGAAAAACAATATGTTGGTGGAAACTAGGATTTTACAATACACTTATTTATTTAGCCCATAGAGTTGAGGTATTGAGGCCATAAAGAATGGATGAGTAGAAGGGGTATTAAACAAGTTTTGAAAATAGTATGTTATAGGTGAATGAGTAACACCAATAGGATCTTTTGAAACTTATTAGGTCAATTCCGAATCCTAAATTATGGGGATTATGTCTAGGGTTTTCAAAACTATCATTGTATCTACCTAAGCCTAACTTGATTGGGTAAAAGAATCCAAAACAAGATGAATAGCCACCACATAAATAATTGGGATAGAATCATTTGTAGTTATAGGAGATGAATAATAAGTTGGTGCACTCACCCTTTATGTAGTATCAACCTGGTAGAATACTTTTATAAATGGTATTGATGCGACAACAAGTGTGGAGGCTAGAGTTTTTGACTCCAATTCATCTCCATTATCTCCACCTTGGTCCTGAAGAAATTTAATTGAGCATGAATTGGTCTTAAAAATTATAATGTCCCCAAATTGAGTTTCCTTTGGAAATCATTCATCCTTTAGGTCACTCTCTATGGTCTCACTAATGGTCTCAAATAAATAGGTTTATGTCTTATCTTCCCATTATTATTTCATGACCCGTTATCCCTCTACAAGCTTCTCTTTATCATCTTTACTATTACCTAGTATTTTTAGGGGTTATACTTCCTTAGAACCTCTTATTTTATTATTTTTTCCCCTTGAATTCTCCTTAAAGGCTCCCATTTTTTGGAGTGCCCTGAAGGGAAATAGAAGGGGCCTTCACCTTTCTCTAGATCACAAGAGGTGGTCCAATAGTATTAATAGTTACTATTGATGGAAGGGAAGCAAAAGTAAGTGAATCTAAAGGGATATTGGGTAGTGATTAGCTAATTGTAGTAGTGGTTGATGGAGGGGAAACTTGGGAAGTAGGAAAGCTATAAATTTGGGGATGAAATATGGGAGGCTTATCTATTGGCATACCATGAGTGGAGGGAAAGGTAACACATAAAATGGGCCACTGGGCCAAGCCATACTTGTAGTATCTAGTGTTGTGGTAGCCAGGTGTGGAGGATTAGATATTATGGTTCTTGATACTATGGTGACCATTGGGATGGAATGTTGAGGGGACCCTTAAGTGATTCCTTGTTCACTTACCATATAATCATGTCTCTATGGTCCATCCTACTCCTGCCCTAGAATTTCAACTTGTGAGAGAGGTTTGGGAGGGGACTTAAAAGCAAATTATTGTTTCTAAATTATTTGAGCATCCTCCTTAGAATTATTTAGATTGTATTGAATATTTTTAGCCACCACCATTGACATGTTTACCTTGTTAATCTTGGTTTGAATATTTCTATCATTTAAAGCATCTAATAACACCTCATCATGTGAGAATGATAGGTGGCCATACTCAATTGTCACCCTAGCTCTAATTTTATATAGGTGGCTCTTGAACCTCTTCATTGGATCCCATTGACTATAGGGTGCCCATTTAAAATTATTCTAATCCTAGCCACCAAGTTGAAATGTTCCCATTTGGTATATTGAATTTGGCCAATACTAATGGGAGTTGGATGTAAAACTCCATGTTTGGCATTTATTAGGGAAACATCCACCAAATATATCAATTAAGCTATAATTTATTAATATTAAACCTTATCTAATATCAATTAGGTAAGATACATGGGGAGGGATTTGGTTCCGTCCATTCTGATAATTATGCAATTTAGGTACAACCAATAACTACCAATCCTTCCAATAATTCTTTTGATATGATAAGATAACCTAGGCATGTCCTTGTCATAAATGGCCTAGTACACCATTAGATAAAAGGCATTTATTAGCATATTCATGTTCATCTTGATTTTATGGATGTAGAGGATATTCGAATCATCATAAATTCTATTCTTAGGGTATTCAAGGGAGTGTTCTTAGGGATCTTTGAAATATGAGTGGACTATTCCATTTATAACATCCACTAAATAAGACATCATATATAAATTTTTATCTAGCTGGTTGTCTAAACTACTAAATTGGTGGATCAAATTAGCACTGATTATTTCTCTAATAGAAATGACCTTGGTGGAGGTGAGGATTGTGTCTAGTAGGGGAATCCAAACCTCATTGACATGAGTTATGCTTGGGAAACCATAAATTCTATTCAACAGGGCTATGGTGATCCTAATTCCTAGTCTTAAAGTGGTAATTAAGATGACATAGATGATTCCTTTGATCTTGAAAGTGGTTATGTCATCTACCAACTCTTATAAATTATTGGTAACATTGTTAGATGACGTCTATTGGTTAATTAAAGTTTGGTTATAGGTTACCTCTAGGTTGGGGAGTCAGTAATATTTCTCAAATTCATGCCCACTAACATAAGCTATAGGTGTGTGGCTCTAATGAACATGTATAAGTTTTCCAAAAAATTGGCCATTTTTAAATAAATCATCAACTAGGTCAATGTAGGGAAGTAACTCTAGTTTTGCCACTGAGTTATGTAGGCCCACTAAATTGATCACCACCAAGTATTTTTGATACCATCATGTAAAGGTTGATAGTTACTCCTTAGGTTCAATTGTGTTTTTTGACTCAACTTTCTCCCAGATAGCCAAGTAGTGTTTGAAGTCATGATTGAGATCCACTTCATCAAACTTTGTATTTGTATATTTATTAGATCCTATAATAGAATATGTAGAGGGGGAGGTGGTAACTTTGAAGTGTAATCCATTACTATATAATTAATTTTTAGATCTATATAAATGTGTGAATACTATTTAATCAAGCTAGAACTTGATTTCACACTTAAAACTATTAATTTAATGGCAATGTGATTATAATTGACTTGGTTAATTACATATATTGCCTTTTGGATTTGTTGGCTTTATTGAATTAAATGTAATTGGATAATTCATATGGGCTAATGGATCCAATGGATTTGTATCCTTTTTTGTTTTTTTCTATTTCATATTTTGAATTTCCTTTGTGATGCATCATCCTTTTGAGAATCCCATTACCAGGTGGCTTTTCCTTCTTGGATCTTAGTGATTCATCATGTTTTCTCTTACACTTTTTGACTTATCACTTCTCTCAAAAGCATTGCCTTGTTTTTTCCATACCCTTACATGGTTTTGGGGACACATGGAAAAATTTCACCTCCTCACTACCTCATGGTTCTTTCCCTACCTTGTTATAGGCTTATTACTACCTCATGCCCCTAAGATGGTGAAATTTGTCAAAATACCACAATCTCACTCTCCCCAGATATATCATATTGTATTTAATATTTGTATAGGATTTGGGTGAGTTGGATGATGACATGTGCCATCATCCCAATGTTCCATTTACCTATAAGTGTTGTACTCATCATTTTCCTATGTAGACTCTAGGTGAGTAGGATGGCAACATGTTTCATCATCCTAGTGCTCCACTTATTTGAAAGACTTAAAAAAATTTATAATGATTTGATAACAATAGGATTATGGTAGTTGGACATGTTGATGGTTGTCACTACTCCACTTTCCTAGGAGTTTTTTAATATGGAACTCTAATCTTGTTAATCACCAAGTGAGTGAGATTGTGACACTAAGCAAAATATTGACACTCCATCTACTAAAACATTGTTTTAAAAAGTTTCCAAGTACTTGAATGGCCATGGGTTAATAGGCTATCACTAGGTGGCACTAATTTATTTGAAGACCAAATTATATAATAAATTAATAAGGCAAAAAAACTCACAAAGGTAGAAGGTAATAAAATCATAGGAGATCTGATTTGGCATATAATACTTGTTGGAAAAAAGTTCTAAGGAACTTGTGTACTAAATTGAAATGTCAAATAAAAGAGTCAAACATAGGAATGTTGGGTGCAACTTTGAAGAACTTGCCACTTAGGAAACTTCTAAAATCCATTAAACTTTGAAGAACTTGCCTAGGAAACTTCTAAAATCCATTAATAAGTTAGCCTAAGTAGAATAAATAATGAAAATTAGGATAGTCAAGGTAATGGAAAATTTTATTATCATTAAAGCAATAATTCTTAACTATAAACCCAAACATAAGATCACTTGGGAAATCCTATTATTTTTAAGCACATGATAAACATCAATAAATGATTCACCCACCATAACTAGTTACTTTCAAGATCAAATGGGCCCTTACTCAAATTTTTTTTGAGAGTGAGGTATGTTGAGTGCAATAAATGCTAACTGATAGGGGTAATACTATGGAGTATTCAATAACCTATAATATTTTTTTAGTAATTAAAAATTGATAACATATCATATCCTATAATGATAATCAAATAAAATATATGAAATAAACTCCCAAAACTTCATGCAACATACTAGCCTCTCCTTTACCTTGGATCCATATGTGAAGGAAAAAAAAAATTATCCTCATTTTGATATTTGTAGAAAAGACTTAGAATAAACTATAGGGTCACAATGGTTTCCTTAAAGTATAAAAAAAATCTTAGGGAGCTTAGGCATTACTTTATCTCCAACCAAACTTTTATAGACTTGATAGAGATACCTTTGGTTCTCCCATTTTATCCCTTTATAAACTTTCATGACACATTATACATTGATCTTATTTCATCATGTGAGTCTTGATCACATTTAGATTTCATTAGGTTTATTTGATCACTCTTTGGGATGCATTGATCTCTTTCCTTTTTTTTTAGAATACAAAAAGAAGAGAGGGTAGGGAACCATAGTGAGATGGTGTAGGTATAAAAGAAAAAACATTAAATTTACCATAATGTCCCTATTAGTAGAATCCATATCAATGATTATTATCTCAAAATAAGTCTTAGAGTGGAATTTGTTTTCCACCCAAGGGATGAGAAATATTTCTAAATTTTGATGCAACATTGAGAACAATTAATACATACCTAATGAAAGTATCTAACTATGATATGGCCATGGTTCATTTATTATTTCATATCTAAATTTTGGAAATATCAACAATAAGGGTGTAAAATTTGAAAATCAAATAGTTTGTGTATTCCATTCTAAGCCTCTTGGATTCACTCACCTTTCCTTTTAGGACATGATCTCCTAATTATAGTGATTAAGTTTAAGCAAGTACAAAAATAACATAATATTAGATATCATTTTGATCATTCAAAAGGGAGATAATTAGGTTATTCTAAAATAAAGGAAAACTATTATATAAAATAAGGAAAAAAATGTAGAAAATAGGAAAGGCTAAGCTACAAATTAAGAAAACACTACTCTAAAGAAAGCCAAAAATAGAAAACAAGGAAGCTATCTATGAAATCAATAAAACCTAATCTAAAATTTAACTCAATTATGGCCCGTTTATTTAGAAACATCCTTAGTGGGGGAAGCTTTGAATTAGTGTTTCAAATAATTTCCATTAACTGGGAAGTCTATATCCTTACCTTTAAGGTCTCTTAGATGGAAAGCATGATTGCCTAAGATTTCAGACACTTGATATGTTCCAATCCATAAGGGAGTAAACTTGTCATGTTCTCCCTTATTCTCATGAACTTTATCCCATATGAGAAATAGGCCTAAAATTTAAAAGGATTTAATCTTGGACCTTTTATCAAACCATATTTTGAGAATTCCTTGATGTCTTCTAAAGCTTTGAAGTGATTCAGTTCTTGCATCTTCTAGTTGGACTATATCTAATGGCCTATAGTAGACCCTAGGATATGCTACCATGTACTTCTACATAAACTAATATGTTGGGATATTAAGTGAGATGGGGAGGATAAGTTGTTATCTTTATACTAATAATAAAGGAGAGGTCTTGAGGGATCGATTATGTCTTTTCCTATCTTCTCATAATGCATACTTCAATAGAAGGGGCCATTCTCTTGGTTTATCTTTTAATAACTTTTTTATGGTGTCTATAAAGTTATTATTTTTAGATTCATCCACCCTATTCCCTTTGGGATAATAGTTTGAGGAGGACTTTATTATTATTTTATTATTAAAATCCCACTTAATGAATTTATCTGATTGGAAAGCTAGTACATTATCATGCTAACTAGGTACATAGGGATAATAAACTTGGTCCGTATATTTTCTTTGAGGCATTTAATGACATCCTAAGCTTTAGAGTTCTCAGTGGCCATAACTTCAATCCATCTAGTGTAATAATTTATGGTAGTGAGGATAAACTTATGTTTCACTAATGAATTGGGATTGATTACCTCAATGAAATCAATTCCCCATTATGTAAAAGGGTGACCTTTAATGACCAGGCATAGGGGCATAGCAAAATTTACCTCCCTTTTTCCAAATAATTGTCATTCATGGTAGTTCCTAACATGAGAATGGGCATATCTAAAAAATAGTGGGATGGTAATACCCCATCCTTAAGATTTTATGGGTCATGGCTATCCTAGAAGGGTGTCCATTGCCCAACTTTGGGTGTAAATTGTCCATTATAGCTATATCTTCTTCTCTTCAGACACATCTTAGGTAGATGCCCTCATAGAGTTTTTTTGGTATATAACTCATATTTTTATCATGTATTAGGTGGATTTGAGCCTTAAATCTCACCTTTGTTCTCTGTTCAACTCAAGGGGGCATGTATCTATGAGTAAATGTGAATGATATGATCATAACACTCTCTTCCATCCATTTTTCATTGACTTCAACTTGAATGTGTGGGCCTATCTCATTCATTAGCTAGATTATCCTTTGGCCTCTTACTATCTTGGCCAATCTAATTTTTAGGTCAAATTATTGTAACTTGGCCATCAATTTACCTCTTATTTCACCCAACTCATTCTATATAAGAGTGATATTCACTATAGGGTCTAGGACCATGACATAAGTCTTATTTATCATGATATAATCTTTTTTACAACTTTGATCAGTGCATATATTTGCTTATCTAACATTAAATATTTTAGCTCTACGTCATTTAGATTATTAGTCATAAAGGTGATTGGACATTCACTATCATCTAATTTTTGAGTGAGTACTATGGTAATGGTATGTTCTTAAGTGAAGTCATACATGTAAAATTATTTGGTAAAGTTAGGACAAATGAACACTGGGGCCTAAGTAATGGTTGATGATGTCATATAAAGAACCCTTTGCTTTTAATATCCATTATATTTTTGCATCATTATTCATCATAGCATTCAATAGTTAGACAATCTCAATAAAACTAGAGATTAATTTTCACACAATGTTGATCTTACCAAAGAATTATTTCAGTTCTTTTCTTTTATTGGGAGGTGTCAACTTTAAAATGGCTTAGACCCATTCTAAATCAATATAAGTTCCTTATTTAGTGATGATGTGTCTAAAATACTTGGCCTATATCACCCCAAATATGGGTTTATTTGGGTTAAGGGATACTACATATATTTTACATATATCAAACACCTTTCTCAAGTTGTTTGCATGATTGGTTCTATTCTTGGAAAACACAATGAGGTCATCCATATATATATAATGATGCACTTACCAATAATTAATTAGAACACATGGTCCATGGTTCATTATAAACTTTTACCAACATTGATGAGGCCAAAATACATCCTTTTATAAGCATATGTCCTCCACTTCATGGTGAAAGTAGTAGTCATACAATCATGTGCTTCTACCAGCACTTGGTTATACCTAGAGAAACCATTTATGAAGAACATCATTTTAAACCCATTTATATCCTAAATTAACCCATGTAAGGAAGGTAGAGAGTATTTATCCTTCTATGAAGTTCAATTCAAGTTCCTAAAGTCAAAACATAAACTTATTTTTTCATTATTCTTCCTAACACGTACCAAAATTTCAACCTATGTAGAGTGCTTAATAGGAAATATGATTTTGGCATCTAATATATTCACAACTTTAGTCTAAATGAGAATATCCAAGATAAGATTCATGAGCTTGTAATGTTGTTTGAAGGCTCTTTTACTTAGACTTATGGGAATAGTATGGGTTATCACCCTAGGATCAAAAGTTCTTAAGTCTTCATCAGTCCAAGTGATCACATATTTGTATTTCATTAGTATTTCCTTTATATTATAATTTTCATCATGAGTATAGGTTAGACTGATTTTAACATATTAATTGTCTTCTTGAGTTTCTAATTTCTCTATCAAAGATAGATTGATCTATCTTTGGTTACCTTTGTTTGTTAGCTTGTGGATCTATAATGAAAATCCTTTCTAAAGATATCATCCCCATAGGGATTCTATTTTCCTTGACCTGTATGATACCATCCTCATTAAGGTCCTATTTTCCTAGACATTCAAATTCCTTTTCATCTATAATTTTTTATTCAAAGGCTCCATATTTATTTATGGATTAGATAATCTATTGATCATCCTTGAAGACCTAGAATTTTTTTGCATTGTCAAGGACTGAAGGTCAAGGCACCAACTACATGGAAAATTTATGAAACTTAGACTTCAGGAGTGGCATTAAGTTAGAAGCTAAGGATGATAATGAATTTTCCATTTGGTTCTCTTCTCTTGGAACAACTTAGATGTTGAAAGCCTCAAAGGGCTCAATTAGGTCCCAAGATCTGCGTCTATATTTATTTAGGTACACTATCTTGCATTGATATTTACTTCTAACATGGTTAACCATTAATTCTATATTTTTAATACTTTTAACTATTTGACTTCATGTATTAAGTAAAATTATATTCCTAGGATCAAAGCTTCATACTCATCCTAGTTATTGGTACAAGGGAATTGTAATTTATATGTTGATAGGTAATAATTTCCAAAAGGGTTCATCAAAGTTACACTAACATCGAATCCTTGTTTTGATTAGCCACTATAAAATTAAAGGGTCCATAGTTGTGAAGTTCCTTTTAAATCTTGATGCTGAGACATATGTTCAATAGTGAAGGTGTAGATAACAACATGTGAATATATGAAGTTGACACTATCATTATTAACATTACATTACATTCCATTATTAAGTACTTCATATTATACTCTTGATCAATCCTAATTTTATTATCTACAATGTTACAAGGTAGCCACATATGTGAAAAATTAGTGTCTACATATCCATTTAATGTTTTTGACCAATTCTAGCTAAACAATAGACTATAGGCATATGAGATGTCAACCACTAGTATGTTAATAACTTGTTGTACACAAGGCTCATAGGCTAACTATATGTGTATGTTAAATAATTATTTGACATAAGGTAATATATATTTATCTAATTACAAGACTACCCTTTTTGACTTATCTAGGGTAAATTCTAATTTTTTACATATGACCATAGGCAACACATTGGTTAAAGCTCCTAAGTCAACAAAAAAATTGTGAACTTTCTTACTGAACATTTTACCTATTAGTAAGAAGGATGGAACATTAGGTGTATCCTTATAGATCATTAAGTTTTATTGTGTAGTCTTGTATTTGTGTATAGAATATATTATGGTTAAGGCTTTAGTAGTAGTTCCCTTTTTTTGGTGATCTTAGCCAACTCATGTAGGGTGATATAGGATTTGATCTTATTCATATCCTCCATAATATTGTACCCCCTTTTTTTAGTGATTTTATGGGATGTATATGATCTCTCTCCTTTGGGGGAGGTGTATTATTATTGCTCTTTATATCTAGAGGAGTGTTAGTACTATTATTTAGAGGTGTAGATGTAGTAAAAGGTTTCTTGTTCCTTAGATTATAATTATTTATTTGGAACTATTGGAAAGAATGGTCTTAATTTGTGACATCCTCTAGTTTATTATATTCTTTCACTAAAAATGGAAAATCATATTTATTAAATAGCATAGTAGTGATGAATGTGTTAGAAGAGGTAGATCCCTAAAGAGATGGCTTAGGTAGGTTCATCAATACTTCTTATCTATCCATTTCTCTTTGAAATATGTCAAAGACCATGTAGAATTCTTTGTAATATAGTTATTTATGCTTGGATATGCTATGAAATCTACACCATTTAGGTAACACAACCTCCATGATGTTCATCTCTAGTATTTTATTGGGAAGTTGATCACATTATTCCCTAGATTTTTTAAAGTCCTATTTTATCTCTAGTAACCAAAGCTCTAGTTAGTGTTCTATTTGGCAATATTCTCATTACATTTTTTCATGATTTCTTAAATTTTTTACAATCTTATGGATGGAATATATCTTATCCTTATTATAATAAAAAATAATACCTTGAGTAGTGGAATCATTGACTGGGACTATAACTTGGTTTTTATGAGGATCAACTGCTTGGATAGGATTATTCAAGAAACCTAGACTCTGGTTAGGTGCAGTGTGAGATAAGGGCAATTTCATGTGGGCTTTAGTTTTATTATGGGTCATAATTTTTTGATTAGCACTTGAGATTGTATATAACATTAGATAGGCCTAATAAAAAATTAGTCCTATTAATCCTTATGACTAAGGGTTCATATATATATATATATATATATATATATATATATATATATATCAACCTTTATATCTTCAACATAGGTCTAGGCCAAATCCATAATACTAAATTCCCTATGTGTAAACACTATAATTATAAGATATAAGGCATTTTTGTACATATCCAGAGATAATTTAGGATTTGGATTATATGAAATATCATACAATTGTACATTTTTTGGAACCTTGCATTAAATTCCCCAATGGATTCATTAGGCTCTTTATTTATGTAGGCAAAAAATTAGTATATGATATTAGGGATAGTGATTTGGTCGAACTAGTCCTAAGAAGGTTGGTTTGCATTCATTCCAAGATTTGATGGAACCCTCGATAATATTAAGGAACTAATCATAGGAGGCATATTTTAGTGTAAATGGGAAAATTCATCAAGCTATATCCTCATGGGCTACATTTAGTATCCCTAGAGTATTGTTATATGATTTCACATGTTCTTTAGTAGTTCTACTCTTTGAGGGAGAAAAGGTGAGAAGGTATTTCTTGGGATTTCTAGGTAGGTCATGGATATCTCCAAAAAAATTAAAGGTAGAACTTGTATACACATAATATTTTCAAACTTTTATCAATTACTAATGCTCTTTATCTTAAAAAAACCCACCAAGTCTCAATCTCTCTGAGTGCATGCCTTAAGGGGTACACCAAGAAAGGGGTGGGTAGACAATTGGTGCTTTGAAGGATTATTTTCCCTTTTACCACTTGTTATCTACACACTTATCTCATGAAAAACATTTTCCGAAGATTTTTATTCTCTCTTGTATACTCCTCTAGTCATTTTCCACCTTTTATCCCTCTTTTCCTAACCCAAATATCCTTTTGATAGTTTATAGTACTATGTCTATTGGGTTGACCTTGTACTCTTATTGGTGAAATTCATTTAGGGTATATATTAACTCTTGACCAACCTAACCTATGACCTAGTGAGTTTTTGCCAATATTAGTACTAGGTCAATTAGATCGGCCCTATTAACCAAATTTTTTGGAAGGGATTAAGGTTAAATACACCTATATATAAAAGATAATTTTTCCATTATTTAGAGAAGAGAATAAGAATTAAGAGCTATTATGCATTTTTTTATCCACCATTCTACTTGAGGATCAAGCTTAGGGTTTAATAATTTCTTTGGAGATACAGATCTTATCTTGTGGAGAAGTTTTTTGGATGCATTGATAGGTTGTGTATCCTAAAATTGATTTGTCCTTATCATCCTTACATACCATAATAACCTCTTGCAAATCACCTTGGCTATGGGAGAGATTCAATCTTGGTGGGTTCATCTTCAAAGGTAAGTATTCGTAACTTTGTTCCTCCTTTGTAAGAGTAGATAAATACAAATTTGTACTTCTCTTTCATGCATTAGGATTATGTATACATTGACATGAGTATATGTATTATATTCATGTTTTTTTTATATTACCCCCACATTGTGCCACAAAATTTGGTGAGCACTAGATTAGATTTCTTTGTTTTACTTTTTATTAGTATAGTGAATATGAAAACATAGGGTTTAGTTAGGGTTATTATATTATTTTACTTGAATCGAGGCTTTTAAACCCTCCCTAGTATTATTATTGTGGTAAGATATCCACTAATTGGGTCTAGTGGATACTTATATTGGTCATGTTCAGGATTATATAATGTATCCCCAATCAGAAGTGTAAGTAGGATTTATCTTCTTTGATCTAGGATTGATTTATGGATTTGATGAATTTTTGATTGCATACATTCTAGCAAATCCAATGTGAATCTAACCCTTGTAGGTTTTCTTTCACATTTTTCATTTTATATCATTTTAATTATTATTTTTATATATTTGTGATACTAGGTTGATAAGGCTGGTATAATTTCTAACTTTTGTGCACAGGGTTAACACACAGTCACATCAAAATGAATCTATTTTTTTGTGTAGGTCTTAATAAGATATAGGTTACTAGATCAAAAAATTCAAAAAAGTACTCTTTTTCACTTATAAATAAGCTATTGGGTCAAATAGGTAGATATAGTACTCTTCTTCATCTCCATAAAACATAATAGGTCGACTAGGCTAGTATAAAATTTTAAACAATTTCCATAAAACATACTAGGTTGACTAGGCTAATATAGTCATCTTCATAGGTTTCAACAAATAGGGAATTGCAAAACTAGGTTAATCAAGTCAACATTATTGGTAGAATTTTCAAGCAACACTCAAGGCACTTCAACAACAATCTCACATTCCTCATCACCTTTTAACCCACCAAGGTTCCTTTCTCACTTTATCTTTCATTTTTGTTCTTCTTTACAATTCTATTTCGTACAGTTTATAGTCTTTAAAACTACCATTATATAGCTAACTAGGTTGACTTGGTCAACATTATTCTATATTCTATATTCTATCTAAAATACTATGTTATCCCTATTAATATAGTTATTAAATACCCTTACTTCTACAATACAGTAGCAATAATATTGACTCTATTCTATAATGTCTTCATACACTATCATTTGAACTAACACTATACTATGTTTCAAATTGGAAATTAACATCTATATGCTAGTAATTACTTCACACTTTCACTTTCAATTGTTTGTATGCTTATATCAGTTCACATAGTTTAATTAGGTGGATTTCAATATACCATTTAGTTACACTATTTGTCTCTTTCTTGCACACACTACCAAATCACATAATTTCAAAATGCATTTAAATATTTGTCTACCTAAGGCCTACCTACATGGATTTCATTACCAAGATGGAAGCCAACTTGGTTTTATAGCCAAGTATAAACATGTGGTTAATGATATATATTGGTAAAGAACCTGAGACCCTTATTTCCATAGGATTATGAAGTGAGGGTATAG
Organism: Torreya grandis; assembly: GCA_037957365.1. Taxonomy (NCBI): domain Eukaryota; kingdom Viridiplantae; phylum Streptophyta; class Pinopsida; order Cupressales; family Taxaceae; genus Torreya; species Torreya grandis. The sequence continues at coordinate 24,935 of JARHVA010011161.1, forward strand.
GCCCCAATACTAGGTTAGTACCATTACCAACACATATCCATTTCAACCTAAACATTTTGAAACCATCCATAGATTTCTTTTAGTTCCCTAATTTCAAAAAACTTCCCTATCACACTTAAATTAACATTTTATAATAATCTAGAAACATTAAATATAACCACTTAGTTAGCATTTAGTTTTCAAGTTGACTATTTACTCTTTATTCATTATATGTTGTATTACAAGAACTTGCATAGGCCAACATTGGTGCAAGGTTTTGTGTTGTGTGCCTCAATTGGATCATCCTCATTGGCCTAATTAATTGTGTGTTTAATTTAATTTCTTTATTTAAAGTATAAAAAATACATCTCTTCAGCACTAAGGCTAGGCTCTATCATGTCTATCTCATGGCCTAGCCACACTACCCATAGATGCCTTGGATAATCCCCTCTAAATAGTATTCTATAAAAAAGATGTCTAAGATCTCAAGTGTGTTACCTATCCTTATAGGTTGGCCACCTATGCCTATACCTACCCTAGCTAAATCATGGTAGCTAAATGTTAGTCTCTCTCCTAGACCAAGGCCTTTTATGCCTATTCCTCTCTAACTCCCACCCCTTTGAGTGGATGTATCTCATCTTCATACATCTATAATCAACTCATAGCCTCTCTTGCTAATATAAACTAGATCACCTGAGTTAGGGTAGATGGTACCATGAGATCATCCAATATAGTATTTTTTAATGGCATCAATACCTCACAAGGATATTGTGGAGTGTTCCCCTCACTAGGAATCCCCATCTGGTCTCTTCCTCTTCCTCCATAAGATCTACAAAATTTAAACTAGATAGATGTTAGATCATAGATATATCTAAAAATCTATCTATCTATGATATATCGATCAAAAAATTATATGAGTATTCTATTTTCAAAACTTAAACAAATTTCAACCATTTATTACCTATCTTGGTATCACCAAATATCATCTCCCTATATGCTCAATTGTTGAGAATGGTCTCTCCATTAGATCATCCCTAGAGTACGTCATCCATGGGATTCATCCCAATCAATGCAAACCCTAGGGTTACCAAATGTGCCCATATCAATCCTCACGTCAGTGATGCCTCTATAAACCAGCTTTGCCATAGGGTGATTGATGGCTCATCTTGGATGACAACCTTCTATGCTCTCTCTTATCTCTAGAATCTTCATTGGTGGTGTAAATAAGGTGGTCACTACTCCTCCTACTATGGTTTTAGCTATGGTGCCTAAAACATTCCTACATCCATGTATATGTCCTCTCTAGCTACTATCTATCATGCTCAACCTATTTATGGTCTATCATGTCATAGTCTAATCTCTAGTCTTAAAAGTAATGGTCCCTCTTATCCTCTCCCCCTCAGCTCTCTCACATGCCTAGCCCAAAAATTGATCATCACTATAATATCTAGTGGGTGAGGGAGTTTTAAATATCTTGGTAAGTATGCCACTAGATGTGGCTCTACCCACTAGGGGTAGTGGCCCATGATCTACACTCATGCCAATTTTGGTGACACCATCCTCCAACTTAACCAAACTATCATAATATGTGCATAATGATACTACATGATCTCTCCTCGTGTGATCATATATAATGATAACATGTGGGGAATGGCCTATGCTATCATTATAGATGATCAAACAAGGAGAGATTATGTGCATGGGCTATCCAACCTAATCTTATCTCCATATCATCACCTAAGGTAACTGATCATCAACCACATGGGGAAACCCAAATGGTTGGTACATAAATAACCTCTCATATATCTAATCACTCAATAATAACACTAGCCCCATGGTATTTTACCCTCTAAAAAACATCACATACATATCATATATGATTTGAATGTAGATGACATAACCCAAGTCATAGAGTTCCCCTTACTCCAATATCGACTAGTACAAGGCTATTGCATATAATGGTACCTTATCATCTGACTTGTGACATAACACTTGTGATATCACAAGTACTATCACTACATTATGTATATTCAAAATATAATCTATATAAACATCAAATATACTCACCCTCAAATTGGGGTAAATCCTATTTGAACAAGTCATCCATTGGAATAATGCTCATCTTTCCTTCTACCCATATGATATCCCCATGATAACTGACATCCCTCATATAAGAAGTCTAAGTAAAACATGGACATCCTCTAATTTTATACATACCTCAATTATATCTCCATCCACCACCCACCTAAAGGTATTAGTCAAGCACTCCTAGACTCCTAAGAACATGACTATTAGATCCACACTTAGTGGCACTCACTGCATCTCCATGATGCCTCCTAAGCCTAATGCAACTAATCTAGATTAATCCATCAAAGTTAAATGTTCTAATAAATTTGGTAGCCATGATGCATCTAATAATAACTAGAATCTATGATACCCATGTAGCCATCAAATAAAAAAATATGTATTAGATCTCCATGTCACTTATAATCAAATACATTCTTTTTAAATTTTAACAAAAACAAACCTAATTTGCCTTAATCTATTCATTTTTACCACTTTTTTTTAGCCTCATTAACCATTTTAGTCTTTACTCAGTCAAACTAAACCTGACACATACTATTTATGCCAAATTATTGAATTTCAGTACTATATCAGCCACTTAGTAACATACTAAGTCAATCTAATGGTACTAGGTTAACCTTATGTACTTAATCAACTAAGTTGACCCTTTCATTTCCCCCTTAGTACTAAGTTGGCAGTGTGGAATATCTAACTAAGTTGACACAAAGGTAATAAGTCATTACTCTACCTAAATTAACTAATTCAACCCATACCTATTAATTCAACACTATCAAAAGCTGATTTTTAACCTACAAGGTTGACTAGGTCGACCTAGTTGGTTCAAACTACCAACTTTTTGACCTACTTGTAATAAATGCATTTGACATTTATTATTTTGATTCCTTTCAACCCATTCCACATTTGGAATATAATACCCTTATTAACTTACTGGGGTTCATTCTAATTTATAAAAATGGTCTAAATTACAAAGTTTTATAAAACACTTAATTTCAAATAAAATACTCCAAACAAATTTGAAATTCTCAATTTCCATCCTTTGTTTTACCCGATGCGACTAGTAGGCATCTTCCTCATCTTATTTATCATCTCCTAGTAATATTGGATCTTTCAAATTTTATCCAATCTCTTATATCTCTATTTTCCTCTCAAATAAGTCAAATAATAACAAATGACTTTCTTTTCACCCTATTTAAAGTTACTATTCACAATTCTTTACCTTCCAAATATTTACTATCAAATTCCTTGTTTTGATCATATATTTGTTTTTACTCACTCACTTTTAAAACCATAAAAATTTATGGAATCATGACATCTTATAAAATAATTTCCAATTCTATATGCCTATATTCTAAAAATTTGATTTTTCACTCTTTTTTTCACTAATCTTTATAAATTCACCTAATGTTCCCTATATTGGATGACTTCACATCTCTTTAAGTATTTTTATTTATCTAAAACACTAAGGTAAGTAAAGGTATGTGTTTTTAAATTTTTTCCTTTGATTTATCTTATTTTTTCCTTACTACATTTTACTTAACATCAATGTTATGTGTCATCATGTTCTATTCCCGAAGCACCATCCCTGTTACACTTATATGACACATGATGAAATTATAGTGGGGCATATGTATACACATAATATTTTCAAACTTTATCAATTACTAATTATTTTTATCTTTAAATAATCCATCAAGTCTCAATCTCTCTAAGTGCACACTGTAAGGGGTACACTGTAAAAGGGGTGGGTAGACTATTGGTACTTTTCAAGATTGTTGTCCCTTTTGATACTTGTTATCTACACATTTATCTCTTAAAAACCATTTCCCTAAGATTTTTATTACCTCTTGTATACTTATCTAGTAATTTACCACATTCCACCCCTCTTTTTCTAACCTAAAACCTCTTTTGATAGTATACAGTACTAGTCCAACTAGGTCAACCTTATACTCTTATTGGTGAAATTCCTTTAGGGTCTAGGTTAGTTCTTAGTCAACCTATCCCATGACCTAGTGATTTTTGTCAATATTAGTACTAGGTCAATTGGGTTGACCCTATCAAATGAAACTTTTATAATGGATTATGGTTAAGTCTACCTATATATAAAAGATCGTTTTCCCATTATTTAGAGAAGAGAAGAAGTAAGAGATATTGTGCATATACTTATCCATCATTCTACTTTAAGATCAAGCTTAGGGTTTCATACTTTATTTAGAGATACAAATCTTATCTTTTGGAGAAGTATTTTGGATGTATTGATGGGTTGTGTAGCCTAGAGATGATTTATCCTTGTCATCATTACATACCACAACAACTTTTTGCAAAGCACCTAGGCCAAGGGAGAGATTGAGGCTTGAAAGGTTCATCTTCAAAATTAAGTATTCCTAACTTTATTCTTCCTTTGTAAGAGTAGATAGATATGAATTTATAGTTATCTTTCATTCATTAAGATTATGTATACATTGATGTGAATATATGTCTTTTATGCATGTTTAATTTTGTTATTTATTACCCCCACTTTTCCCAGAAGATTTGGTGAGCACTAGATTAGATTTATTTACTTTACTTGTTATTAGTATAGTGAATATGAAAACATAGGGCTTAGTTAGGGTTATTTCATGATTTCTCTTGATTGGAGGCTTTTTAACCCTCCCTATTATTATTATTATTATTATTATTATTATCCCTTAATTGGATCTATTAGATCCCCATATTGGTCATGTTCCTGATTATCTAATGTATCCCTAATCAAAACTGTAAGTAAGATTTATCTTCTCTAAGCTAGGATTGATTTAAAGATCCAATGAATTTATAATTGCATATAGAACCCATCAACCAAGGCTAGGCCATTATACATGGGACTGGTCCTCTATTTGGATAATATGATTGATCCCAAGACCTCTTAAGAACACCTTTATCTAACCTAACTTTTCTATGGGCCTGTAGGGGTAGACTTAGTGGGTTATTTCTAAAGGCAAACTTGGTTATTCTTTGGGATATATCCAATGTAACTTAATATATATTAAAGTCTAGATAGTAAAATAGGCCCTCTTTCTAATGTTAGATTATGTTGTGTTGACTTTTACACACACTATAAAACACATACGAGGTAATCTCTAATATTTTGGGATCTCAGTGAAGATCAAATTCACTCTAGGGCATGAGTTGTAGGTATTGGGCCTCATAGTGACCAGTGGTGGAATATCTATGATCAATGTAACTTATAACCTGATTAGTTTAGATATAGATATGGATCATGGATATACTTGAGATGAATGGGGTGATGATGGATCTACTCTAAAGTGGATATGACTCAAAAAAACTAAAAATTAGAGGGAAAGGTAAGGAAAAAAGGGGATTTGTAAATAAAGAGCATGAATTATTTCTAACTATCTCTAAGATAAGGAATTTTTTTAAAGAACTAATGATTGAAGACTATTACTTTAGGACACAAAACTAATAAACATAGTGAAAAGGTCTAAGGTAGACAATACAATTATCTTTGAGTTATTAACTAAAGATTACTTTCTATCCAGGTTATTGTACCATATATTAACTTTAAGATTATAACTAATACCAAAGAGCATATTTGACTTGCTATGGTTGAGTCTAGGAAGTTTCATCCAAAGGTGTCTCTATACAAATTCAAAAAAAATACTGAGCTAGCTTGTTACCAAAAAACAAAATCTATCAACCTAAATTTCCATTGCATATTCCAATTGATAAAATATTAATAATAATTTACAAGCTACATGAAAATGCTATTGCATTATCAAGAAATACTAAGTTATTGGTTAGATCAAAAATTCACAAATACTATAACACATATATGAAAGAGAAAAGCATATAATAGAAACTTGTAGAACAACCCAAAGTATTTTGTGTCTATATTGAAATGTTAAAATTTATCTTCCCTTCTAGAATGTGGGAGATACATGTATATATAGGATTGGTATGGGGGTGCCATAACCCAATCCATTCTCAAAGTTTACATCTATTTTAGAAAATATCTCCTAAAGGAGTACCCCTGGGATACTTGGCAAAGGATGCTGCCAACAAATAAACTTGTTAAAAAAACATGATACCACTAACTAACATCATTATAGAGGGGATTTCTTATGATGAGGTAGTTGTAGTAATGGACACATACTCTAGTGTTTATTACCATTGTAGTCAAAGTTACAAATAATGTCAATTGTGTCATTTGTAAATTAGTTATAACTAATGTGGCTAGTATATCTCACGTGTTCACCTAAATCTATAAGTAGAAGGTGTGGTTCATTTGAAAATCATTCTCAATGGTCCTAAAATCTAACATAGGTTTTTTGAAAAGCTAGGGGAACTAACCCATTATCTTTTTATGTGATTTAAGCATAGCCCTAAGTCTATATAAAGATTCTCTATTTGAATTACCACATTTATATCAAAATTCACCAACTATTATATCTCATCATGTGTCTTGTATGTTGTGCCCTAAAATTTATGCTTTGAAACTATTTGTCATTATTTGAAGAAGGTATTCAAAGATAGCCTTAAGGACTAATTATCTACTTTTATTAATTACTCTAATGATCCTCATATCTTATAAATTATAGTGGCATGCCTCTCTTAGATAATAAGATACTACATTTCAAATCTCTTGATTCCACTTAATAAAGGTATCTCTTCTAACAAACACATAGTTTTAGGCCCATGCAACATCCAAAACATTTATCAAATTAAAGTTGATTTAACCTTTTTCTCTAGCTACTCAGCTCAAAAAGAACATTTTGGCCTCCATCTTCTTCATATATTATAAAAGGGAGGAGATGTACTCCCATTTGGGTTGGGATTCCTTCTTAACATCTCTTATTAATTGGAAGATATCATATAACCTTTTTGATGTTCCTTATACACTACCTATGAGGTCCTTTAGAGGTTTAATTATGTTCCCTCCTTATAGTGCCTCCAATGATTGATCATGTCCCTTAAATGTTCTTTATCACTCCTCTTATAGAGTCCATAAAGCTATATGGGTCCTCTCTATGAATTCCCAAGTTAGAGGGTGGGTTATACACCTCAAAGTCAACTATAAAACCTCTTCTCTCTATTCCAACTCTAGATGTTATTATTTAACCATGATAGTTTTTCTTTTAATATTATTCATATTCTTAGTTTCCTTATCAAAATGAAACTTGACTATGGGATGCTTGACAATGAATAAGTCCTTCTTGCCTTCATCTACTTGTTACATTTTTAGGATCCATTCAAGGATATTCAAGGCATGTAGTTATTTCAAAATCTCTGATTGTTGTGGAGTGGAAGATGGGAATTTTACTAGGTGGAGCATGGGCTTGGGAAAATATGTTTCAAACTGATGGAAAGAAGGAATGGATCTTCTACATCTAGTGACCCTTTTAGGATCCAAAATATTAACTATTACCTTCCCTTTATTTGAACCATTATATTTTGTAATTATGGCCAACTCTATTTGAGTTATAGGTCCAATAAGTTAGCCTAATTGAATGTATGGTTGAATAGGAGAAAATTGGGAAACAAATATGTTGGTGTAAACCAAGCTTTCAAATTACACCTGTTCATTTAACCCAAAGGGTAAAGGGATTGATACCATAAATAATGAATGATTAGAGAGGTATTAAGCACGTTTTGAAAATAGTCTATTATAGATGTATGATTAATCATAGTAGGACATTTTAAAACTTGGCTAGGGGATATCACATCTTGAATTATAAGGGTTATGTAAAAGTTTTTCAAAAATATCATTGTAGCCACCTAAGACTTATTTGATTGAGTATAAGAATACAAAATAGGAGGAAATCCACCACATAAATAATTTAGACAAAAGTAGTTGTAGTGATAGGAGAGGGATAATAAGTATGTGTACTCATCCTTTGTGTAGTAGAATCCTATGAGACTACTATTATATATGGTATTCATGTGATAGGAAGTGTTGAGGTTTGAGGTTTTGACTCTAATTCATCTTTATTATCTCCACCTTAGTCTTAAATAAATTTATTTTAGCTTGAATTGGTCTTCACAATTATAGTGTCATGAGACTAAGCTTTCTTTTCCAACCATTCATCTTATGGTTTAATATCCATGATCTCACTAATGGTATCAAATAGGAATTTTTTTGTCTTATCTTCCCATTTTTATTTTGTGAACATTCTCCCTCTATAAGCTTCTCTTTATCATAGTTACCATTATCTGAGATTTCCAGGGTTTCTACTTCCTTAGAGACTCTTCTTATATCTTTTTCTCCCTTGACTTCTCATCATATGCTCCCTTTTTTGGAGTGACCTAAAGGGAAATATAATGTTCCTTCAAATTTATCTCTTACACAAGAGGTGGTCTATTGGATTAGTAGTTGTTATTGATGGAATGAAATAAATAACAAGTGAATCTAAAGGGATAGTGGGGGTTGATGAAGTAATGGTAGTAGTGGTTGATGGAGGAAAAAATGGGGAAGTAAGAGAGCTATAAATTAGGGGGAGGAAAGATGGGAGGATTTATTATTGGGATAATATGAGTGGAGGGGAAGGTAACATATAAAATGGGGTAATGGGCTAAGCCATACTTGTAGTATCTAGTGATGTAGCAACTAGGTGTGGAGGAGTGGATATTATGGTGGTTTCTACTTTGGTGACCACTAGGATGGAATGTTGAGTAGAACCCTATGTGGTTCCTTATTCACTTCCCATAAAAGCAAGCCCAGATCATCCAACCTACTCATACCCTATAATTTCAACTTGTGAGAGAGGTCTAAGAAGGGAATTCAAAGCCCAATTCTCTTTATCAATTATTTGAAAATACTCCTTAGTGGTATTTGGATTGTACTAAATATGACTAGCTACCACCATCGATATATTTACCTTGTTTATCTTAGTTTAAACTTTTGTATCACTTAGGGTATCTAATAACACCTCATCATATGGGAATGACATGTGGGCATACTCAATTTTCACCCTATCTCTAATTATATATAAGTGTTTCATAACCCTCTTGCTTAGATCCCATTTCTTATAGTATACCCATTTGAAATCATAGGATGTTCTAGTCCTAGCCACTGGGTGGAAATATTCCCATTTGATGTATTTAATATGGCCAATGCTGAAGGGATTTGGGTGGACTACTCCATTTTAGAATTTCTTAGGGAAACATCCATTGAATATTCTAATTGAGCCATAATTTCTTGCTCCACCACCTTGTTTGGTACCAACCAAGGAAGATACATAGAGAGGTCTTTGGTTCCCTCCACTCTAATAATTATGCAATTTGGGTACAACTAATAGCTACCAATCCTTCTAAGAGTTATTATAATATGATTAGATAAGATGGGAATGTCTTGGACATAAATGGATTGGTACACCATTGGATAGAAGGTCTTTATTAACCTAGTCATTTTCTTCCTAAATTTATGGATGTTGATGATAATGAACTCATCAAAATTTATGTTCTTAGGGTATTCAAGTGATGATTCCTAGGGATTTTAGAAAGTTGAGTGGAATATTTTAGTTATAATTTACACTAAATTAGACATCATATAAAAATTACCATCCAAACAGTTGTCTAAGCTATTAACTAGGTGGATCAAATTAACACTAATGATTTTCCCAATAGTAGTGAAATTGATAGAGGTGAGAATGGTGTCTAGTAAGGGAATCTAAACGTAATTGACTTGAGATATGCTTAGGAAACCATAAATTATATCTATTAGGGCCATGATAATCCTAATTCCTATTCTAAAATTTGTAATTAGGATAGTATAGATGAATCCCTTGATCTTGAAGTTGGTTGGGTCATGTGCCCAATCCTATATCTTAATGGTAACATTATTAGCTGACATCCATTGGTTAATTAGAACTTGGTTATAATTTACCTCTAAGTTGGGGAGTTGATAATACTTCTCAAAGGCAAACCCACTAAAATAGGCCATAGGTGTGTGGCTTTGATAGACATGAATAATTTTTCCAAAAAATTGTCTAGTTGTAAACAAATCATAAATTAAGTTAATGTAGGGCATTACCTCTAGTTTTGACATTGTATTGTGTAGTCCCAATGATTTGATCATCACCAGGTCCTAATTGTACCTTTGTGTAAAGGTTGAGAGTTACTCCTTAGGGTAAGAGGGATTTTTTTCATCAACTTCCTCCTAGATATCCAAGTAGTGTTTGAAGTTGCTTTTAAGAGATACTTCATAAAACTATGTATATTTATATTGATTATAACCTATAATGGAATACACATAGGGGGAAATGGGAAATTTTAAGTGGAAGCCATTGATATCCACTCAAGTTATATCTCTTTAGAATTATGTTAATATTATTTAATTAGGAAATAGCTTGATTTCATACTTACAACTATTAATTTGATGGAAATGTGACTATAATTGACTTGGTTAATTACATATATTGCCTTTTAGATTCACTAGCTTTGTTAAATTGAATGCAATTGTCTAATTCATGTTAATGAATGGCTCCAATGGTTTTGGATCCTTTTTGATTTTATCTATTTTATATTTTGAATTTTATTTGTGATGTATCATATTTTTGTGAATCTCACTACCAAGTGACCTTTCCTTCTTGGCTCTAATTACTCCATCATATTTTTTCCAATAATTGTCAACTTCTCAATTCTCTCAGATGTGTTACCTTTTTGTTTCCATACCCTTGCATAGTTTTAGTGATATATGGTGAAATTTAACCTCATTACTACCTCATGGTTCTTTCTTTGCCTTATTCTATGCTTATTACTACCTCAAGCCTAAAAATTTAGAAAAATCACATGATCTTGCTCTCCCCAAGGGTATCATACTATCATATTTTAACTATATCTAGGTGAGAAGGATGATGACACACATCATCATATTTGTGCTCTACTTGCCTATAAGTGGCATACTCCTCTTTTTATTGTGAAAACTTTGGATGAGTAAGATGGTGACACATGTCATCATCCCGACACTCTTTTTTCCCATAATACTTATAGAATTTTATAATGCTTTAATGACTATGGGCCTATGGGATTGAGACAAATGGATGGCTATCACTACTTTACTTGCTTGGGAGTTTTGTACTCTACAACTCTAATCTTGTTATTCACTAGGAGAGTGGGATTGTGACACTTAGTAAAATCCTAACACTTTGCCTACACAAAAATTCATTTTCAAAAGTTTTAAGTATCTTAATGGTCATAGGTTAGCAGGTTGTCACTAGGTGGCACTAATTTCTTTGAAAAACAAAGTATATAATAAATTTACAAGGAAAAAATACTCATAGAGGTAGAAGGTAATAAAATCTTGGGAGGTCCAATTTGGCATAGAATACTCAATGGACAAAAGTTTTGAAGAACTTATGTACCAAACAAAAATGTTAAACAAAAGTATCAAACATAAGAATTTAATATATAAACTCAAAGAACATAAATCCTTAGGAAACTTATGAAAACCATTAATAGGTTAGACTGAGTAGAATAAACAATGAAAATTTGGATAGATAGTGTAATGGAAAATCTTATTAGAATTAAGGAAACTATTCTTAACCAAAAACCCAAGCATGCATAAGAATTCTTGGGAAATACTATTATTTTTAAGGACACGATAAAAATCTATAAATGATTCACCCACCATATCTAGTTCTTTTTAGGCTAAAATGGCCCCATACTCAATTTTTTTTGAGAATGGGGTATGTTGAGTGAAACAACACCTTATGTATGTTTACCTTGAGTCTTAAGGTCAATTTTTAACTAATAATAAAGTAATCCATTTAATTATACTAATTCTCACATTAATTTATATTTACATAGTACAAATAAATTTTTGCAAAGTAATAAAGGTACATAGTTTTATAATACTATAATGTGATTAAAAACAAAATATAATGAGTTCTATCTTCCCCTAATTGATGGCATTCAAAAGTGAAAGGAAAATCATACAATAGGAATAAAAATAAAAACCATGCTTATTAAAATAAACATTTGGAAAACATTATCTAAATTTTACCAAACATGTCATGATTTTCCAAGATAGTAGCACCATCAGAATGGAAAATTCACACATTACAAGTTACTCAAACACACCTATAACAGAATGGAATAGTCAATAAAAAAATTATGTAAGGGTTTATTTTAATTAATTTGTTAATAACCACTAAATATTTAATGCATAGTCATTTATATTCCAAGCCTTCATATATAATGATATATGTTAATGACTACCAAAAAAATCTACTAAAAATTTAATTGTTTTACCTTCAACAAATATAAATTATACTATTAAAATAACATAGTACATTACTTATACTAAACTATTAACACCACTTTTCAATTTCAATCTTGTACCTTTAATGAAATTATAATGTATTATATTATCAAAATGATTTTAAGAATGTGAATCAATTATAAACTCATATTCATAACAACATATATCTCTATATCAAACGAATGAAATTATTTCTAATAAAATTATAACGTGTTAAAACCTTTCGAATTTACTTAACCACCATAGTCAATACCATGAAGACACAAGTTGACTATCCAAAATCATATTATAGCATAATTAATTTATGACCAATCATAAATACAATCCAAGTTAACTTAAATAAACATCATTTGCTCATGCATTCTAAATATATTTCGAACACTCACAACATGAAATTATCCATATTCCAATGCATATTATTTAACAAAATCTTCAATAAACTAAATCTTCCCAATATATACACTTAGTGGTAGAACATCACTTAATCATAATGAAGTATATTTAGTCAACCATTTAATATGATTGAATAAAAAACAATTGTATCAACAAGACATGAACATATATGTCATGAACACTTAGTGTTCACACGATAAGAAAGTTTTGAAGTAAAAATGGAAAAACCCATAAACCAAAATGTGCAACAACATTTTTTTAACACAACCCAATTCAAAAATTATAACTAAATTAACAAAAATGGACATGTAAATAACATCACAAATAAAACTTTAGTTTCTATCACCATTTACATTTGTTTAAATGACTTATCTAAAAAAATAAAATAATAAAAAACCATAAAAAAATTTATTTTGTAAAGTGTTCACAATCATATTCTTATATGTATTTCCATATGAGAGAGAGAGAGAAAGAGAAAAAGTTAATTTACATTATTTCCCATGCCTTCTCACACTAAATTCCCCTATCTCTCATGGAAAATAATATTAAGTCTCATTCAAATCTTAAATATTTAGTTGAATAACTTGGGTCATGGAATAATAAAAATGGAGAAATAACTCATTTTCCCTAATGTCCCTCATTTCTTCTTATAGAACTGAAGTCTGTCAATAAATATCCTCCACTTAAATAGTCCCATTTGATCCATCAAATGTCCCAAGACTACCAATGGTTGACAAATTCGTCAGGCTTCATAATGATAATTAGGGTTCCTACCAAGCTCACCTAGATCCCTACTCAAAACCAAAACCAACAAAAATAAAAGAATAAATAAGCACCCACATTAAAATCCCAAGTCAATGATGCACATAAATTACATGCATGTAAATTCCATGTGTCTAAGAACCATCAAAATTTTAATCAAAAGATACAAATATTATAATCCTAAAAATTCTAGTTAATGAACTAAAGTCCATTTAATGAAGACTCAACAAGCTAACCAAATTGTCATCACAATCCAATATAAGGACTCGACTAGTCACATGTAAAAACATATGCACAACCAAATAAAAGACATATACAATGTGATAGTGATAAAAAATGACATGATATACAAATGAAAAATTATTTATTAAATAGTATCACACAAGTCCCAACATGCATGTGTGTTACATAAAGTGACATTTTGAAAGTATAGGTTCAATCACATCATTTTGACAATACAAAACCAATTAAAGCTGAGCTCTAGAAACAATGGCAATCAAATTAAAATTGAGAAATATAGTGTCAAAAAGGATAATAAATCAGACTAATATATGATTAAATCAAAGAAATTAATCAAATTATGAAGCATTATCAACCATTATAGTCAAACCAAGGACCAAAAATAAAAGTGTAGTCAAAATTCAATAGTGAATAGATAACAACCAACAACTGACTAAATACTATGGTCATTTTGGAAACTCATTTGTCTAAATACTCATTTTCATATTATAATCAACTTGAAAATGCATAACCCTACCATCTAAACTCCATCAAACAAGCCTAGCTCATGGTAGTTCTTACAATTGTTAAAAGAAGACATCAATAATATCTAAACCAATAGACATTCAATGATCATAATTGAATAATCAACTAAGATAAAACATCTTAAAAATATTCATTATCAAAATATTAATGTAACCATAGTAAATCAGAGAATAAAAATAATGTCCATGATATGATTATAATATAATCAAAACAACATATAAAATATCATTCAAATTCCATGTAAATTATGCACAATTTTTAAAAATGCTTCCAACTAGGTTGTGACATCCTCTCCTACTTGAAAAGGAGTCATCCTGATGACTAATAAAATAGTTTTTGATATTTTTTCTTTAAAATACCCTCATCTTCCCATGTAGCATTCCTTTCACTAAATGTGTCCCACCAAACCAACACCTATTTAATTTCTATCCTTTTTAGCCTAACACTATGATGGCCTAGGATCCTCACTACTTCCAATTACATCATCTCCTTTTCCATAACCTTAATATTTTTCCAATCCAAAATATGAGTAGGATCATATATGCATTTATTATCAAATAAACATGGAAAACAACATTAATCCTAGCCATAGAAGGATGAAGGACTAGCCAATAGGCAATGAGACTAATAGTTTCCATGATTCCAAAAGGTCCAAAAAAATGTAGAGATAATTTAGACAACTTAAAAAATTAATGCAACTTTTTTGAGGTCTAACTCAAAAAATAGATTATCACCCAAATTGAATTCATAGGGTGTTATTTTATTATTTTCATAACTATTTATTTGATCAAAATCAATTTTCATATGATGTAAAATAAGAGCCATCTAGTTATGATATTATTAAATTACATCAGGTATAGAAACAAACTTATTCTCTAGGTTGTCCCATCCAAATGGGGTTCTAAACTTACACCCATATAGATCTTCAAAGAGAGTCCTTTTTATTACATAATGATAAGTGTTGTTATAATAAAAATAGAAAAAATGGAGAAAATATTCCCACTTATTATGAAAGTATATGACATACTTTCTTAGCATGTCCTCAACCACCCGATTCAGCCTTTTAGTTTAATCATCTATTTATAGTTGGTATGCACAATTGAAACTCAATCATGTTTTTAATGTTGAAGTTAAAGTTCACTAAAACATTGATGTGAAAACTTTATCTCTATTATAGATGTTCAATTATCGCATTCCATGCAATTGAACAACTTATTTTGAAAGTCACTTTGTAAACAAAAAATCATCATCATTTAAATTTTCATCAATAAAATGACTAACCTTAAACAACTTATCAATCACTACCAAAATGGTATCATGTTTGTTGTGAGATTTAGGTAGCCCATAAATAAAATCAAGTGACATTAGAACCCATTTGCATTTTGGTACTTTATTAGGATACAATAGACCTATAAGGTGGCAATGCTTAACCTTAACATGTTAGAATTCTAAAAATTTAACAATAAAATAAGACACATCATGTTTTGTCCTAGGACAATAATAGTACATTTTTTACTCATGTGTCATCTTCATGGCACCTAGATGAGCATAGTGAGGTGAGGTATGCACTTATTTCAAAAATTGTCTTATCAAGTCCCTAAATCTAGGAACAATTTTTTTATTTTTATGCCTAATAAGGCCATAATTTTAAATATAAAAGTCATCAAATGACTTTACAATAGGCTCATTATCCAAACTTGCTCTTACCATATACTAGTATTCATTAGAAAATTGATTTTTAACTTGGAATTTTAGAAATGTAACTTGATTATAAATATTACAACAAGGTATGTGTGTTAGTTACATGCATCAACAACACAATTACCTTTGACATAAGAAATATCCATGTCAAAATTACTCATAAATTCTAGCCATTTGTCCTAACATGCATTAAATTCATCCTAGAAAAATAAGTGTTTTAGGTTATGGTGATCATATTTTACCTTGAAGTGTTTTCCAAATAATAAATTATTCCAATAATTTAAATCATGAACTATAGTATAAATCTCTATATTATGCAAAGGATGGGTATTTTCATGCTACGTGAGCTTTTGTGGCTCGTAAGCCACCACTTTACCATCTTGGGTCAAAATGCCACCAAAGCCTTACTTGTAAGCATCTGTACAAACCTCAAAATTGCCATTTTAATTATCAATAACAAGTATAGGTGTTTTTGTCAAAAACTCTTTAAGATTTCGAAAGTCCTCTTCATAGAAGGGTATCCCAACAAACTTCTTACCTTTACGCCACAAGGAAGTGATTGGGTTGGCTTGCTAGATATATTTTCCATAAATCTATAGTAATAACCAACAAGGCCATAAAACTACACACTTCACATACATTAATGGGAGGAAGACATTTTTGTATTTCCTTGATATTTGCTAGATATATAATAATACTATATTTAGATATGATATGCACTAAGTAATGAATTTTAGGATGAGATAAAACACATTTGAAAATATTTTGGTACAAATTATGATGCTTTAGTCTGTTTAAGACCAAATTGAGTTATTTTTTACCTTCATCCACATTTTAATAATAAATAATAATATAATCTAAGAAAACCACCAAAAAAATATCTAATAAATCCCTAAAAACATTATTAATTATATTCATAAATGTAATTGGTGTACTAGTTAAGCCAAATGGCAAGACAATGAAATCATAATGACCATACCTAGTTTATAAAGATGTTTTATGAATATCTTCTTTAATTCTTAGCTATTGATAGCCTGATCTAATATCAATATTAGAGAAGACATTTTCTCCCTTTTATTAAGCATGAAATATACTAAGAGGGGGGGGGGGTAAATCAGTATATTATATATATTTTACTTAATCTAATTTCTTTTCTTTAGCCACTTAATCACACATTCAAGATATGCAATAAAACTAAAAGAATAATATGCACCACACAAAAGAGAGAGAGAGACACACCATATTTTTATGTGGAAACCCAAAGTGGGAAAAACCATGGAGAACAATCTCAAGTATATGAATGAGCACCAACTCAAAATATAAAGTTTGCAAGCACCAATTTATAGGAGCACCAGCCCTTTTACCAAGAACCAACACAACAACTATTTGTGAACACCAACCCACAAGAGAACCAACCCCTCTTATGTATAAAACATAACTATCTCTCAATGTTTCTTACTCAACAAATGATAGAACTCTACAATATCTCATGCTTTTCTCTCTTCAAAAACAAATACAAACCATAAAATCTCTTGCATATTACAAATGTCTTCTCAAGCCTTTATTTATAGCTTTCCAAATGACCTTTGGCATTCACCCTTTGTGACCCTTCAATCCTCATGGAAAATAGCACCAAACTTGCATGACCTTTTGTATCCTTGCATTTGAAAAGTCATATGGTGACCCTTCTTAAGAAAATGCATCCTTTCCTCTTTTCTCTTTATCTTGGTGACTTTTCATATTCCTCAAAGTGTCCTTTCATGGAAAAACGTGTCATACCCTCTTTTGTCTTCACATGGTGACTCTTGGAATTCTTCAAGATGACTCTTCATGAGAAAATGCATCCCATTCCTCTCTTGTCTTTTACCCCATGACTATTTGACTTCTACATGCGCCCTCTTTTGACTTAATGCAACCAAAAATATATTCATTAATATTAAATAAATATTAACACACATTAGCCAAGATATGAATATTACAAACATGATTAAATGCAATGGGGCCTTTATCACCAATAATGCCATCCCTTTGACATCAATGACAATATTTAAAATAATCTCCCCCTTTGTCATTGATGGCAACCTCAAACTAAAAATGCCATATCTTGAAACATGCACATATTTCCATCTAAAAACCATACAATAACTCCCCCTTTGCCTTTGATGGAAACTTAAAACTATCACCAATTATAAAAACTTGCACATATTTCCATCTAAAAAACATACAATAACTCCCTCTTACTATAACAACCTATACCTATTCCCTGAACCTATTTATGTACTTGTACCTATACCTATTTCTATTATTTTCCCCCTTTGACATCAATGGCAAAGGGCCTACTTGGAGCTAACACTTAGCTCCCCCTCAACTGATGCTAAACCTTAATGGTAAGAAGTAAAATAAATGACTCCCAACTTCTCCCATAGATACTCAAATGTGTCTTTTGGTAGTACTTTTGTGAAAATATCTATAATATGCTCTATAGTACTAATATATTCCATTATAACCTATTGATATGCAACCTACACTCTCAAAAAGTGATATCTAATGGGAATATGTTTTGTTCTTGAGTGCATCACTGGATTCTTTGAAATATTAATAACACTTGTATTGTCACAAAAATAGAAATAGGTTCATCATATTTTACCTTGATATCTTCCAATGTTTGCTTCATCCAAAGCACTTGAGTACAACACAATACTATTGTAATATATTTTGCTTCAATTCTAGAAACACTAAATTCTAATTTTTGCTTAGCCATGATACTAAGCTATCACCAAGGAAGAAATCTCTTCCACTTATATTTTTTTTGTCATCCAAGCAATGTGCCAAATCTAAATCTATATAAGCAACTAAAGTGAAATATTTGCCTATGGGATACCACAATCCATAATCCAATGTCCCCTTGATGTATCTAAATATTGTCTTCACCAATTGAACATGACTATCTTTTGGAGCTGATTGATATCTTGCAAATATACCTACTACATGCATAATGTCTAGCCTTGATACTGTCAAATATAAAAGACTATCAATCATATATCTATATAAATATTGATCTACAATAGGTGAATCTTCATCCTTTCTCACCTTATTTCATGTAGACATTAGTGTGTCAACTGGTGCACAATCCTCAAAACCAAATTTATTCAACATTTCCATGGCATATTTACTTTGAGATATGAAAATTTTCTTTATTTGACTGAAATATTTGTAATCTTAAGTAAAATGACAATTCTCCAAGCATAGACATCTCAAATTATTTTTTCATATTATTAAAAAATTCTTCTCATCTTTTCAATGTTTCCTCCAAAAGTTATGTCATCAACATATACCAAAACAATCAATTGATGCCCACCTTTTATTTTGATGTAGAGATTATTGTTAGAAAATCCTCTATTAAAACCTTGATCCTATAGGTACTTATCAAGTCTTGCATACCAAGTTTTGGGAGCTTGTTTCAATCCATACAATGTTTTCTTCAATCTATATACATGGCTACTAATATTTGAGAGAATAAATCCCTCAGGCTGCTCAATGTAGACGTCTTCTTCTAGATTCCCATTTAGGAAGGCATATTTGACATCCATCTAAAACACTTTGAAAATTTTATGCACTACATATGCAAGAAACATTATAATAGCCTCAATCCTTTCCACTATTGCCAGATTTTCTTCAAAATCTATTCCCTCAATTTGAGCATATCCTTTACATACTAATCTTGCTATATTCCTAGTCACTTCTCCATTTTCATTCAACTTATTTATGTAAACCCATTTTTTTCCTATCACATTGTGATCTTTTCATCTAGGGACTAATTCCCAAGTATCATTCTTTTCTATCTGATTTAATTCTTCATCCATTGCCTTAACCAAATGCTTATCATGTCTAGCTTTCAAAAAAGTTCTAGGCTAAATTTTGGATAACAAAAAAAAAATTAACTTGCTCAGATTCACTTACCATCATTCTTCTGGTGCAAATTCCTTCATTTATATCCCTGATGATGTTATTTTCATTGTGATTTCTCTAAACATATTTGGATGGAATTGTTGTCTCCTTTTTCTCCTTTTTCTCATCTTCATCTAGTTCTTCAAAATCTTCCTCTTTGATGATTTCAAGAATGTCTATTGGATCACTGATTCTTTGTGTTCCATCTTCTTCTATCCTGACAATTGCACTTTCAACAATTTTCTTGGTTATTTTTTATAACATTCATAAGCTTTACTTTTTCAAGAATAAACAAGAAATATACCTTCATCTACTTTGGATTTAAACTTACCAGGTTTTTCATCGGTTCTCTTTATGAAGCATCTGCTACTGAAAACTCTAAAATAATCCCATCTTGCTGATTTGTCTTTCTAGAGCACATAATGAGTCTTGTCACTATTGACTCTCAATAATGATTTATTTGGAATATGCACTATTGTAGCATCTACCTATCTCCAATATGTATTTGGTATCTTGGATTCATTTAGAATTATCCTCACCATCTCCTGAACTATTCTATTTCTCCACTCAACTACTCCATTTTGCTATGGAGTTTTGATTGTTGAATAATGTCTCTTTATTTTAAGGTCTTCAAAAAACTCAATAAACTAATCTAACATGAATTTTTCTCCTTGATCTTATCTTAGACACTTAATCTTCAAACTAGTTTCATTCCTAGATAATGCTTTGAATGCTTTGAAATTTCTGAAAGCTTCTAATTTTTTATTTAAAAACATTACCCAGGTCATACATGAAAAATAATCAATAAGCAACATGAAATATTTCTCACCTTGAGTACTTTGAGTTCTCATAGGTCCACATAGATTAGTTTGAACAAGCTCTAACATCTGATTGGTTGAGTACTCTTTTGTTTTGAACCATATTCTAGCCTCCTTTCCATGCTGACAAGGTTCACAAAGAGTGTCAGATGGCTCTGTAATATTTGGAATATTTTTGATTGCTTGCTTCTTTATAATGTTGATAAGATTGTCAAAATTTATGTGTCCCATTCTCTTGTTCCATAGCCAACTTTCTTCAATCTGAATCAAACAACATATTTGACCTTTGATATCTGATAACATATATAAATTATTGCATGTTCTTTGAGCATCTGTAATTAACACATCTGAGTCTTTTCTCTTAATTTCACAACCTTATACATAAAAATTTTGTGTGTGCCCATAATAACACATTTGACTTAAACTCAAAATATTATGCTTAAGACCTTCTACATAAAAATCATTTTTATTTTTATTTCTACCGTTATCTATACTTAGTGTACTTTTTCTAACAATTCTAGCAGTAGTATTATCTTCAAATTTCACTGTGCCACCATTGATCTTCTTCAAGGTTATGAACTTGCTTTTATCTCTTGTCATGTGCCTCAAAAATACACTATTAATGAACCATGGCTTTTCTTCATTTCTTGCATGCAAAGTTGTCTGTACCAACATAGATTTTTTAGGTTGTTTTTTCTACCATGAACCTATCCAAACTTTCTTCTTGATAAATGGAGCCTTGAAATTTTGGTCCTTCTTGACTGACTCAAACATGCTTCTATAGTACCAAGATATGTGTCTAAAGTTTTTTTACTTGTAACATATTATGGCCTCTTCATTAAATCCTAATAGAGGAGTGAGTTTTAGCTTCTTATTGACTCTGTATGACTTTCTTTCTCCTTATTTTTGAAATTGTTAGACCTTTTTCAACATTCTATTTTCTTATGACCATATATATTATAATAAAAATAGTAACCATAAAAATAAGACATGTTTGTGTATCTCTGACCTAATTTCCTTTTGTATCTTTATTCCCTCCACCCTTCTTTGTTTGAGATGTCCTCTGTATTCTTAACTTCTTCCCTTTTTACTTCCTCTTTTGTAAGAGCTTCAACATAGCTCTTTCCTTTTTCCTTGTCTATGAAAGTAGTGGCCTCCCCTTTATCTTTTTAAAATATGATACTTGTCCTATCAAACATTGATATTTTGTTTTCTAATATCTTATTCAACATATTAGTGCTATCTCAAATTTTGAATCGTTGGCTACTCTATCATTGATTGCTTTATTTGTTTTCTCAAGATCTACTTTTAAATAAGAAATTTCAATAACATACCTTTTACATTATTTACTTAATTTTTATAACTATGACATTAAATATTCTTCATTCTTCTTGGATTATTCAAAGTGTGCTTGTAGATCTTCAATTGTTTCCTTTAACTCTTTTTTATTTTTCTCAATCTAGAGCTTTAATCTTTGATTCTTCTTCTCAAGATCTTTTAACTCTTTTAAGGCACAAATGAGTTCTACTTCCAGATTAACTTTAGCTTCATCCTATTCTTATTTTTGATCATCTATACTTTTTTTTGCAGAGGCATCTTCATGTATAGCCATGAATAAAATCTCTTCTTCTTCTAAATCATTGACTCCACTATCTTCAATTGAGCTAGGATCTTTATAATACAAAATCTTATTTTTGAATCCCTTAAATTTTCATTTGAAATTCTTCTTGTATGTAGAATTTCCTTATTCATTATCACCATTACCATTATCTAGGCACTTAGCTACAAAATTTCCAATCTTTCCACAATTAAAACATTTAAATGGTAATTTTCCTTGATATTTACATGTGCCCTTTTTTAGCTTGCAAATGAATAGAGCTCCATTATCATATTCATCATCGCTAGAACTATCACTTGATTCTTGAATCTTAGCCTTCTCTTTCTTTGATGTCTTGAAAGTAGATTCTCTTTTTGAGGGTTTCTCTTATTCAGTCTACATCTCATATGTCTTAAGAATACCATGTAGTTCATCCATCTTTAGCTTGGATAAATTCTTCATTTCTTCAATTGCCAAATGTTTTGTATCATATCTTAATGGTAGAGATATCAAAACTTTTTGAACCACAATTGATTCTTATAACTTTTCTCCAAGACCTTGAATTTGATTAACTATTTGATCAACTTGAAAAAGATAACTTGTTATATTTTCTTCCTATTTCATCTTCAAACTCTCAAACTATCTTCTGAAAGTCTAAAGCTTAGCTTGTTAAGCCTTTCCATCACCTTCATAAATATTCTTAAGTTTTACCCAAGTTTCATGAGCATATTTATGTTACATAACTTTAACAAATTCTAATTCACATAAACCACATAAAATATCATTTAAAGCTTTAGCATTATTTTCACTTGCCTTCTCTTCTGCCAAAGTAGTTACAAGTGTCTATGGCTCTTCATAATCCTCCACCACTACTTGCCAAATGTCTAATCTAAGGACCATCAAATAAGTATTCATCCTTATGCTCCAAAAAGCATAATTTATCCCATCAAACAAAGGTGCCTTGTTTTTGGAAAAACCTTCATGTGATCCAGCCATCATGCTTTCTTGATCTACCTTCATGCTGTAAAACATTTTCCAAAGGACCTACTCTAATAAAAAAATGTTAATAAAAAATTATACTAAGAGGGGGGGGGGTGAATCAATATATATATATATATATATATATATATATATTAATTTATTTTATTTATTTTCTTTAACCACTTAATCACACATTCAAGATATGCAATCAAAATGAAACAATAATATGCATAATATAAGAGAGAGAGAGAGAGAGAGACACCAAATTTTTATGTGGAAAAACAAAGTGGGAAAACACACAAAGAAAAATCTCAAGTATATGAATGAACACCAACTCAAAATACAAAGTTTTCAAGCACCAAATTGTAGGAGCACCAACCCCTTTTCCAAGCACAAACATAACAACTATTTGTGAGCACCAACCCACATGATCACCAACCCCTCTTGTGTATAAAACACAACTATCTCTAAATGTTACTTACTCAACAAATGATAGAACTCTATAGTATCTCCTATTTTTATCTCTTCAAAAACAAATACAAACCACACACTCTCTTGAATATTATAAATGGCTTCTCAACCCTTTATTTATCAATTTCCAAATGAACTTTGGAATTCACCCTTTTTGACCATTTAATCCTCATGGAAAATGGCACCAAACTTGCATGACCCTTCATATCCTTGCATTTGAAAAGTCATATGGTGACCCTTCATAAGCAAATGCATCTTTTCTTCTTTTGTATTTATCTTGATGACTTTTTGTATTCTTCAAAGTGTCCTTTCATGGAAAAATGTGCCATACCCTCTTTTATCTTCACATGATGACTCTTGGAATTCCTCAAGATGACTCTTCATGAGAAAATGTGTCCCATTCCTCTTTTGTCTTTTACCCCATGACTCTTTGACTTCTCCATGGGCCCTCTTTTGACTTATATGCAACCAAAATTATATTAATTAATATTAAATAAATATTAACACACATTAGCCAAGATATGAATATTAAAAACACCATTAAATGTAATGGGGCCTTTATCACCAATAATTCTAGACCTTTGACATCAATGAAAATATTTTCAACACCTTTATTTTATTAAACAAATAATATATCACAAGCAAATGATAATGATTCTCAATCATCACTTTATTGATAATCTAATCATCCACACATAACCTCAATGTTAAATCTTTATTTTTTAAAAAAATAACTAAAACACACCAAGGAGATAAAATCGATCTAATGCTTCCATTTTACAAATTTTCTTGCACTTGAAATTTTAATTATTTCAAATATACTCCATTCATCCTATAAGGAGCCTTGGATTTAGGTAAAATCTTAGGCATAATGTCAATAGATTAATTAAACTCTCATTTAGGTGGAAGTCTTGGTAAATTTTTAGGACATAAATCCATAAATTACCTAAGGAAAGGGAAATATCTATAGAATGGTCCCTTATCCTTGGATAATTAATAATTTTGGACACCATAGAGTTATTATCCCTTACACATAACATTTTTCAACTACAAGGATGAAATTATATTTCATGTTGTAGACCTTTGAATGCATTACACTTCCTTGATTCTACCAAAATAATATATGTGTTGCACCATTTTTACAAAGTATTCAAGCATTTTTTGATGTGGTTTCATACAATACATACCCAAAATGAGATCATAAGACCCCAAGGGAGATTTAAAAATATTTATTTTTATATTAAAAACATCAAAATTTAACTCAAGTTATTCCAAAAACTCATAGACTGATACCCTTTTACTTGTACTGAACTCAACCTACTTTTATTCTCTAGCTTTAATAGGTTTTGATTTACAACTATTTGTTACAATAGGAGAAATAAAGATATCTCTTATAACAAAATCAATCATAATAGACACATTAAGTCTAGTTATGGTACCTCTAGTTTCAATTGGATTAGTTTGGAAATCAATATTTTGATTGCCAACTTCTTTATACACCCTATGGTTAGCTTATTATCCATGTTTCAACTCAAGATAGTCATTTTGGTAGTGGTTATTATTTTCTTCTTGAAGTACACCATGTTATGTATTGAGACCTACTTCAAGAAACATAATGAAAATACCCCTATGTTGTGAGTGACCTATGGCAAGGGTAATCTCTAGAGAAGGCCAACTACTTATCAAACTATTGTACACCTAATATAACATCAAATTAAAGCTCTATAACCTACACTAATAGGGCCTAATCTAAGATAAAACTATGCCTTTTGTCATTAAAATTGAGAATATATTGAAATAAAACCTAAAATGGGGTGATGTACTAAGATTTGAGGTCTCCTTCACCTACTCTTAAAACACAAAAGAACTAATAATGATTGAATTTGTCTTATGAAATCTCCAAATCATACTTCTCGTATATTAGTATTTCATATAGAGGTCATGATCTATACTTATAACTTGAAGGGATAGATAAAATGCCCTACACAAAACACAATTATCTAATCTACACTATAAATTACTAGCATAATAAACTTCAAAACAACATACGACCTATATAAAACCATCCCACTCTTAGAAAGGTGAAAATAAATGGACATACACAATGGATAATGACTTATAACATAAAAGTAGATTAACAAAACTCTAAAATCACATAATAGTACAAGCTTGAAGAAATTAAAATTTAATCTTTTACTCATATCAAAGGCTTAAATCAAGTAGTATAATCCTCCAACTGAGTAGATTATTGACATACCTAGGAGGAGGGATAAAAAATGAAGCACTTCATTAGAATATATATATTTAGATGCAAGAGAGAGAGAGAGAGAGAGAGAGAGAGAGAGAGAGAGAGAGAGAGAGAGAGAGAGAGAGAGAGAGAGAGAGAGAGAGAGAGAGAGAGAGAGAGAGAGAGAGAGAGAGAGAGAGAGAGAGAGAGAGAGAGAGAGAGAACAAATAACTAATAAATTATATAAATGTAGTTTTTACATTACAAATCAACATTTTCAAGAGAGAAATAATTAAAAAAAATAGAGCCATTAGGCCTTATTCAACGTGTTTATCCTTCCATATTGATGAAATTTTCATGGAGGGTAGATTAAGAGTGAAGGAGAGGCTTACTTGTTTGTTATTCTTATCCTTTTGATGGCCTGATGGATAATACATGTGTTCCTAGAGGAATGATTTAATTTAAAAACTCCTACATTTATTTCCCCCACTCACTTCTCTCTCCATACTTGCATGTCACTACTAATTCATGTTTGAATTGGAGGAAGACTTTATACACCACTTTTATCCTAGAAGGTTGACATACATTGATGAGCACTTCATGAGGCATTTATAATCTTGTCAAATCAGTTTTATGATTGCCTTCATCTCTCATTCATTCTCCCTATGGACACTCACTTCATTTAGAGTCATGGAGGCTTATCCAATGTATTTCCCATGCTTAGGATATAATGGATCTTGAAGTGTTTTAAATCAACCTTAAAACCTACTAGAAGGTCTTTTGGAGATATTAAAAACCTAGATCACTATCAAATCTACCTATATTATTCCTTGAAGAAGCAATAAATTTGTATTTTCATGTTCAAAAATCCTCTTGTCCTCTATACAAACCTACAACAAAATTTTCCACAACCTAAATAGGCTCTCAAATGCCCATTTCAACTTGAAACTAGGTATTGAGATCACTCTTAAACCTAGGACCTTCCTTAACAACTTGAATCATCACCTTAAGAATCATCTAGAAATATTTTATTATTCTCCTTAGCTTACTCAATGCGATGGGATTGAATACCATGAACACTCATAAATAAGTGTTATGACCTATAATTTACACAAATTTGCACATGTTCTAGCTCTCAACTCTTTGAATAGTCTTGAGAGGCCTTGAAAAATATGTTGTATGTGTGTGATATTTCTATCTAGTGTAGGACAACTAGCACTTAGTAAACTGGCCTCTTACAATGTTACTTCAAGCATTATAAAGATACTTGAGAACTCCTTGTTGTAATCATCGTGATCCTCCATGATCCTCTTAGACTATGGAAGGGTTTCAACCTACAAAAAGACTTTCAACCTATTTATTACCTTCATATCACAATATAATCACATAAATCATAATATTTAGGATCATTGTCATAAGATATAAGGGGTTAGAGAGGTTCTTGAGGAGCATTGTGACACCCTTGGAGCTAGAAACACCATCTATTTTCTCTACATAGACCTACAACATTTATTTAAATCCCATTAATCATATTTTTTTTACAAATTAGGTTTATTTGGTATACCTTAAAGGTTAAGTCATGATATATATATGTAATGTCATCTTTGGTTTAAAACTACTACACTTTTGATTACAATCCATTCACATATGTCATTGAATAAACTCATCTCTTCATGTTTTCATTTATTGGGAATTATTGTAGGACTAGAGTTCATGTAAATTTTTTTGAGAGTTCAAAACCTTATCTATAAACATTATGATCATCATAAGAACTCTAATTAATCCACCATAATTAGTATGAATCTTGGGTCATGCCTTATACCTTATTCCCATTCTGCCTTAAGCCCTTGGTCATGACTCTATATAACTACAACATTAAGATTTTATACGAAAATATTGATCCATGGATTTATAATCATGTGATGATATAAAAATTTCAATTATCCTTGAAGTCCTCTTTAATCCTCCTTCATCATTACTTGAATAATTTATAGAGGTTGGTTTCATATTTTCAACACTAGGTTTGATTCATTAGCCTATTTGAGGGGCTTTGTGGACAATGTTCTAATCTTGTTAAAGTGAGAAGACTTCTTGTATCCTAAAACCTCTTGATGGCTCATATTTCTTTCTCAAATTACATTAGTATGTCCAAATATTTAATGAGGAACCTATAGTGATCTTTCTCTTCCCTTAGCATCATGATAACTTATTATGAGCCTAATCCCTCTTTAAGCTTCAAAGGATTTATTCTCTTGAAATCCATGTGAACCTATTAGGAGTAAGAGAGAGTCTTGGGATTGTTTTAATATACCTTATGGGAATATAAACATCTCAAAACTCAAATATAATCCATTTTTGTTAGCTGAGGTTCTTGGTTCACTAGAACATGCTAATTATGATGATAGTTAGATTCTACAAATTTGCATAGAATAGAGCAGTGAAGTCATAGTTGACAGAAGCATATCAGAGACAAAAAGTGTGGACTCATAAAGAGATAGACTAATTAAGGAGTTATTTTTATATATATAACATTCAAGAGTGATTTTAAGATAGATTACACCTTAACATTAAGTATGATAACATAAACAAGGATAAACACAAGAAATCCAATAGGTAACTATAAACTAGAAGTCTATATTGATCTCAAAAAGGGGTCATCATCTTCTTCATATCCAAATATACATATTTATAGTTGATATAGTTCATGAATAATTGTATTATACTTAATACATTGGCACTAAATTGAGGAGACTACTCACCTCTATCCTTTCACACATTGAGAGGATAGGACAAAATACACAAGCCAACAATTTCATATATAGTACACAAATATTCAAAGAATATCTTATGAAATATTATACAATTTTATTCTCCCAACACTTTACCAGACTTAAAAGGTTGTCTTATCCTAAGACAACATCATAAGCTCATCTAACTATGCATTGAGGGCAAAAGATATAAAATTTGGGTAGACTAGCAAGAGTTACAGTAATCACTCAAGGTGTCATTTTTGGGTTTCACCTCTTGTGCACTACTTATCCACATTTTTTTTGTTTTCAACTAGGTAACATTCCTACCTACCACAATTTTATGTTTTAAAAATGTTATCATAGCTAGGTGGCCACCCTTTATGGGTTTTCAACCAAACTACCCCTCTTATCTCACTAATCATTCATAATGAAAAAAAAACTATTCAAAATGGATACAAGACTTTTCAAAACTTGCATAGTACATAATAATCAATTGGTAGCTAGTGGTTTGTTGGAGGAAGTAGGATATCTAGTAGAATCATTGAAATATTTTAGGGTAGCCATGTGTTGGGTGATCACTTGTTGGAAATTAGAAGGTGGCATGTATATAGGGACCCTAAACATTAGAGTTATCTCACTCTAGAATTATGCCAAGTCTATTTTGAATGCATCCCAATCAAGCATGACTTGTCAAACAATGGAGATCAAGACATGCATTGGTGCATAATTATCAATGGGATCTTCAAGTATTCATTCTATGTAACACTTAGCTCAACCCTTATATTACTAACCTTCAACTGGATCTCTACACTAAGCTATTCTAGCATCTTTACATGTCTTTTCACCTGCTCCCCTATAAATGCACTACATCTCAAGTCCTATTTCTAGCTAAGAATCTAGTCCCATGCATTATATCTAGCATTGAAATATTATTGGAGAGAAAGTTTGGTTTCATCAGATGACATAGTTGGGGCATACATAGTTATGTGGGAAGTAATATCTAGATTGAAATCTATACTGGAACTGGACAGGGAGTTGTCAAGCTATTGTTTCCAATCTAAAAGGATGCATGCAAGTTGATGGGATTGGAGAGTTATGGTGTCTAACATACTTTGATACTCTTCTAACAAAGTAATTAAAGTTATGGTATTATACTTCAATCTAGAACCCATATTTCTAATCACTTAAAGTTCTTCTATTATGCACCTATCTTTATTGAGCTCTATGATGAGTGTCATCAACCTATGATGTTCTGACATGATTTGTTCACCTATAACATGAGAGGCTAGAATTGGAAAAGCATATTTAATTTCATATGTTACTTCATGTAACCAAATTTGAAGTTCCACATTATTAGTCTTTGCTTGATCTTGCTCTTGCTCCAAGGAAGCCACCTTATACATAATATATTCTTGGAATGTTTCAACTCATAATTTATTCTTTAGTGGTAAGTGAGAGACATCCAAATATGCCTCCTGTCTAACTAGAAGAGTGGCCAAAGTGCTCATTGTCACTATAGGATCCTAGTAGGGCATGGTAGCTAGAGGAAGGGAGAAAGTGGTACACCATGCAGTAACTACTGGGAACATCTCATAGCCATACACCTCTAAGTGGAAGCTATGGCATCTAGGCTTGTGTTTGTGTTGTGATTGGTACTTTTTGTGATATGGTGGACTTGATTTCTATCTTAGGTTATTACACAACATCCTCAAAATTATTTAGCTTAACCTATTCCTCCTTATTATTCTATTCTTATTCCTCCCTTTTATTTTTCTCTTCTTCCTCTTGCTTTTTCTTCTTTTCTTCCTCTACTTTCTTCTTGGTTTCTTCCTCTTTCTTACTTATTTCTTTCTCTTCATCACTTTTTTCTTGTTAGCTTGCTCTTTCACTTTCTTCTCTCTCTCTCTCTCTCATTTTATTCTTTCTTTCATTTCTTTTCTTATTCTTCCTTTTTCTTTTGTTCTTATTATTTCTTCTTCTACTCTTATTCAAATACAGCTTGAGCTTGCACTTGTGCTTGTGCTTGTGCCTGCACTTTTTTTGCTATAGGAATTCAACGTGTTCCTCATTTTTAAAATCTTCTTCTACCTATTATTGTGCCCAAATTGCTTCTTCTTTTTGTTTTTTCTCTTCCTCCTCTTTTCTTTCTTCTCCTTTTCCTCTTGTACCTACTATTATGGTGTAGTTACTTCCTAGGCTATTTGAGCTACGTGGTGAGCCTTCTATAAATATGACTCTATGTCCTTAGATTTTTAGATTCATATAATTATTTGGCTTACTTCATTTATTTTTATTATTCTTCCTTATTTCTCTTCATATCTTCTTTTCTCCTTCTACGCTTGATAGTGAGGGTGGCTTCTTTTATTATAGCCTAGTATTCTTTGACTAAATTCTATTCTATTTCACTTTGTTCAATCTCTTGCACCTCTGGTGATGGTTAAGAATCCTTAGGTTTTATCTTCATAATATAAACCTATTGCTTTCTCTTTTTTATAGTGACCAACCTACACCAAGGTGCTGGTGCAAAAGTTTCTAGGGTAGGCTATGCTTCCTGCTTGGTAACTAGTTAACCAAATGTATGTTCTTCAAGTCAAGGGGAGACATAAATATCCATTATAATTATTGTCTTGTGAATAATTTACTTTGGTGTAATTTTTGGTACGGGTGTGAATATAATAATAGGTGAAAATATTGGAGCAATGGTTAGTTGATAGAATTTCATGAATCATCACAGTTGTTCCTCTTCTTCCTTGACTATATCCACAATAATAGATGGTGGATAGGTGGGGAGTTCTACCCATCAATTAGGAAGTACTTGATTCAAAATTTGGACTATGCACACCATCTTCTAAAATAAAAACTCTTTTTCTTCCTCCTTCTTGTAGTAGTCCCCAACCATGTCTACCAACATGACTTGGTAGACCTCTTGTGCACTAGTGCCCATTTGCATGATATTGTAAGACTCAAAAATTTATGGCACCTTAAATTTATCCTTCCATGATTTGCTACTTATTTTTCACTTTGAAGGAGGTAGCACAAAATATAGGTATATTTTATACTTTTAATACTATTACTATGATATGGATGTTGTTTTTGATGGTTGCACCATAGGAATTTCCATACCTGGTGGTATTGATTAGAGAGGGGTTACTCTCTTGGATGAATATTAATTATATCCAATCACCTCAAACTATGCCATATCCATCATGATAAATAATGGTAGTGGTTTGAAGGGTGAATATGGTATCTCATGTATGGTGATGAAAACACCCTTAGGTATGAGAGTAACAGTGCCATGATGTCTTAAATACTACAATACCTCTACTATAACTCTAGGGTATGTGGAAATGACATCTAATCACTCTTCTCACCATGTTTTAAACTTTACCTCATGTGTGAGGGCTCCTCATTCTTGCATCTAAATGAGGTTGTGAAACTATTGTGTCAGATAGTAATCTATATTTAGGTGCACTTCCCCCTTAGGTGACTTCCACTAAGTTAAATAGAGGAAGAAAATGAAGAATTGATACTATAAGGTTTGATCTGAGGTAGTCCAACACTTCTTGATATTAGTAATCACTTCCTGAATAAAATATTCAATCTAATTGAATTTCTTTCCTTAGTGGATCATCTTATGGGTGATGTCCAAAACTCCCTTAGGTATCTACTTAGCTAACTTGGTGGTCTACTAAAAGAGACAATTGATGCATTAAATTAAGATATGTATAGGATCATCTAGAATCTCATTAATGAGGATCCCTTGGCTCTGTTGCACATACAGATCTCTGACCTATGGTAAAATTAGAGGTGTTTTGGTCCTATAGGGTAAAAACTAATCTCTATGCACTAGTATACCTAGAGATCAGGCCATGGCCTATGTATTGATGATGCTATGTCATACAACCCCAATTATATGGCTATATCATTGTTTCATCCAAGTAAGACTTGAATGATTTTTCCCAAGTCACTAAAGAGTGGCAATTATAGTAGGCATTCTACATTTGTATTTTGAAACTTACGTGGAGTTGCAAGGGCAAGTGGTTGTACAAAATCCATAGGGTCTAGCCTAAAGATATTTTTATCTTCTTCATGCAAATACTACAATGGTTCTTGATCACTATATTTTGTTTATCGTAGCACCATATCAATGCCCATGACTTCCTTCTTTGCTTTTGATATAGGTTGAATCGATGACATAGTATCCATGGTGACTTAAAAATAAATTTGATTAATTTGAATTTCTCTATGTATTGGAATGGATCAACTTAAGGATAGGTGTATCTCTCAACAATATGCTAAGTATGGAATGCAGATATAGAGTTTAAACTTATGTTTTATAGATTTTGTGATTCTTGGATTTTGTGTCCAGGCCATACCTAGCTATCCATTCACCTTGAATGAATGGTGGATGTGGTGAGTCACTTTCTAGACTATATCTTAAGGTAATTATTCATTATCACATATGTGAATTTATGTTGTTATTCCCTTAGGTTCTCATACGAGGGATACAAGCTACTAATGTTGACTAGCTATCAATTTTTGAAAGATCATATCTACTAACCCTTGGATCTTACATTTATTTCTAGTAGATGACCATTATCTATATAATATCTTGTTGATGTGACCTTATAACATATTTTCCATACTTAAAATTTTTCAATCACTCCTTATTAACTTTTTTGGTGGTACACATGGCACTTGCTGCATAAATATGGCACATGTAATGCTTGGTCTTGATAATTGACAAAAGCTTTAGCTAAGATCATCTATGAATAAAAAATAGTAAAAAAACACACAATTTTTTTATAACAAAAATCCTAATCAAAATGGTACTACTTAGTACCCACTCAACTATAGATAGATATTAATTAGTTATTGGTGGTAGGGCTTAATCCTACATCCATTTACTCACCTTAGCAATATGGTTCCTTGTATATCTCTTAAAATGACCATTCCTTATTTTTTTAAATCATCAATAATATAAGGTCCTTTCCATCTTATCTACAACTTTCTAGGGAATGCTCTGAACTAGCTATCATACAATAAAACTGACTACTCCTTATGAAATTTTTTATGACACAGGTTCTAATTGTGCCATGTTTTCTAAATTTGCTTATGTATTTATTGCATCCATGTTTTTATTATTCTAAACTCATCCATTCTATTCAAGTCTAAGGGTTAATTGGTAAGAGATGCTTGCTCTCTTAGGTGCATACCTATAATGATACACAAACTAGGTACTAGATACTCCATTATCATAATTTTTTCCTAACCATACACCAATTAAAATGGTGTAAATCTTGTAGCTCTCTTATAATTTTTGTGATATTACCATTAGATCATAAAAAATTTATATTCTAATTCTTTATTCTTAACATCATATATTTTTGTGAGCATTTTTCCCAAAACCTTATTGGGAACTGGAACCTGACCATTCACATGTGGATAAGTAGTGATTTTATGATGCAAAATCATGAACTCTTTCATCAAAATTTTTATAATATTATTGAGTAAGTGTATTCCTATGTCACTAACTAGTTTGATTGGACATCCAAACTTGGTAATGATGTTTTCATACAAAAACTTTGCTACATCCTTTTCACCACAACTAGGTGTGGCAATAGCTTCAACCAATTTAGTGAAATAGTCTATGATAGTAATAATATACCTAGCCTTGATATGCTTTATTGGGGGATTTATTGGGCCCATAAAGTCAATACCCCACTATTCAAGTTACTATTATATGAATAGTCACCATTTAAGCTCAATAAAAGCTACTTGACATTCATATGTCCATACAAACTTAGCATTTTTACATAGTAAAGCTTCAAATGAAGATGATATTGTACCATATCCCTTGATGAATTTTTGTTAGTATCATATATACCCAAAAAATTAATGTAATTTCATTAAATTTTTAGGTGGTGGTATACTCAAGATTACTAAAATTTAAGCTTGATCTACCAAAATGCCCTTGCTACAAACAACATGGCCAAGCAAAACACCAAAAGGTGTGAAAAATAAGAATTTCTTCAAATTTAGAGTCATGCACAGGGCTTAGCATCATTATAACATAAAATGTAACTTTCATAAATTCTCATTAAATAGGGAGAAGACTGCCCAGTCAACTAAATAAAATTATAAGAAATCATGGGTGAAATATTTGAATGTTGTGACTACTGCACATGAGAATACTACAAGTGAATTATTCAACCCAAATGGCATGAATTTATATTTAAAAGAGCCACACTCAATTGAAAAAATTATTTTGGCTCTATCCTCCTCTGTGATTCCAATCTGATGGTATCCACTGAACCCATCTATAAAGGAATATACTTCATGGATTATGATAAAATTTAAGACTTTATCTATAAATGCTATGGGGAAAGGATCATTTACACAGAAATAATTAATAATGTGGTAGTCTCCACATACCCTAATTTCACCTATTTTATTGAGTTGTACTACCATTAGACTTACCCAGTCAACTTTTTCTATTAGATAGATTATGATTGCATCATACATCCTATCCAATTCTACTTTTACTTTGAGTTTCATATTGTGATTGAGTTTGTATGATCAATTCTTAATTGAGCATGCATACTCTTTTAGTTCTATGTGCATATCACCAAGAAATGGGTCAACTCCTTGTACTTCTAAGAATTTAGTGGGGAATACGTCTTGATAGTCCCTCAAAAGTTGTAAGGCTTCTAAAATATTAGTCTCTATCCAATAGTCACCTATACTTGCCAATTTTGAAACCTCCTCTGTTCCAATGTTAGCGACATGTTTCTTGAGAGGCTAATAATATATGTTGCATTTTTCATTATCCACTAATTCTTGAATATTCTTTTTCCCTTCCTTTTCTAAAATATTAATGCTATGCAACTTATCTTCTTCAATTATTTCTATGTTGTTATCCTTGAGTGGCTCTATAAGATGCTTATGTCCAAATAAATAATTTAAATCTAACTCTTTATCATAATTAGAGTCTTTATCACCATCTACCTCATCTTGGATTTGATGACAAGGTGTGTCAAAACTATTTCTTTATTTCTATCAGACTCATACTTTTGGAGTGCAAAATTAAGATTGGAAGCTATGTTTTTCTACATAGTTAACTCTATTGTAGTGCTCATATCTTCCACACATCCATGGCATAGAAATCACTTGAGTTTATGAAGTTCATTATAGATTAACAAATTTCCATCTTCAAAGATAAAATTTTGTATGAAGTCACTCTGTACCTATGCCGAATGTTTGGTTTCTCTCCTATATTCCTAGTGTATGTATCATGTTACTGGTAGTGGAGCCAGTGTGTAGTGAAAAATATGATCCCAATACTTAGGTGCCACATGTTCTACATTCTAAACCTCAACACATTTATGCACATGAATCTTAGGGAATTCTCTTTCTTTAAAAAATAGCTAGTTAGTGTAGATGAATTTTGGAAGCTAAAACCTATTGATCATGATTTCATAGGTGTCATCCTACTCTAGTCAACTATCCCAATGATTTGCCCACCAAGTTGTAGAAACTCCCTTTAAAGTATAGTTTAATGTAGTAACCCACTAATTGATAGTTAGGATATGGAATTTCAATCACAAAATAAAATCATTGAGGTCCTCTATTGCATAATATATAGGTAGGTGATGTTTGTGAACAAAGACCATCCTCATGTACTTAAATTCATGGTCATCATAGGCCTAATTAAGAAGATGTGTATCTGAATCACCACTAATAGAAGATGTTGCTTCCTAAGGAATTGTGCCTTTCCTTATTGGTTCTATGTAATCCTACATGTGATCATTGACTTGATATAGGAATTCAACTTCTAAGCAAGTGGGTGCTTTTATAGACATGGAGGCATAGTCTTTACTGATGAACTAATTTACATATGTTTTTGTACCTTATTTTGGTCTTAATTACTCTAGTTCATTAAATTACTAGGTAAGCATCAACTATACTTAGGATTTGGCTTGTTGGTACAAGAAGTTGCATTGTGTTGCATGCAAAGCATTATGATTCTCCTCTATATTAACCTTCATCTAGCTAGTTTCTTGAAGAACATGTGCATAGTCTAGTTCAATGGGAATTATATATGGTTTATGTACTTTATTGAGTGGAATGAATATAGCCTTATCACCTTGATGTTCCTCCAACTAATTGAGTACTGTATTGATGGTCACTCATCCATTAAATGCCCATTTCTTCCTTATCAGGGTAGGATAGTGTGTTGTTATATTCTTCATGTCTATGACCTCAAAGTCTCCTCACAAAAAAAATTTTGAGACTTTTATTTCAACATCCTCTATTCAGCTGATTGGTTCAACTTTCTCATATTTAGCCAAGCTCAAAGTTACTAGGATATAACTAAGGGTTGGCCATCTAATCACTTCCCATGTGGATCTAGGGATCATATTTATTGTGCTACCAAAGTTAAAGATAACATTTAACATTTCATATCCTACAACCTCAAGATTAATCCATACATCCACATCCCAAGGTTTCTTTTTCTTAACGTACTAGAATAGCTTTTTTGTCTTTTATTTGCCACATTGTGCACATTCTAAAAGATTATGTAATAGATTTGTGATGTTCTAAGATATGTCTTCATTGTGCAAGGTTCATAATAGTTTTAGTAAATCTATTAGTGTGGTGACAACTCTATATTTTCATATGATGTGCATCAATGGATATAGCATTTCCATTAGTAGTTTCCTATTGTTGCATATTTTTTAGTAGCTATATAGCCTCATTCATCAAACTCTTTTCTATAATTGGATATGGGTATTTATCTTATCTAGCCTTTCTAATGCCTTGATATTGAGGAATCTCAAGTGAAGGTAGTCCTTTTTTTATATGTTATTGTTGTGTCACAATATTTATAAAGGCATTTTTTTGTGTTCTATGCTTACCATGTTTACATTTTAGATAACTTTTTTTTCCTTTGTTTATCCAAAACAGGGCAATCCTCTGTATCATGTTGCTAAAAAACTCTATAGTATGACTATCATTGTGGATTCATTAGGTAGTTTCTTTAAACATGGTTATATTCTCCACATAGATAATACTATAGAGGAGGCTGTTGATAGTTTTTTCCTCTACCACCTTGATATCCTCCTTGGTATCCACCTTAACCTCTTCCACCATTTGATTGATATCCCCCTAATACCCTCCTTGTGTCTACATAGAGTTCCAATGTTGATACTATTGATTATTATGGCTACATTATAGGTGAACTCAAAGATGATGGATACTAATATTAAGGGGATGAAAATGTCTAACTCAGTAAAGATGGAATTCAACCAACCAAATCATGAGGCTAGTATTTTGGTGAACTTAGAATTTATTGTGGACCTGCTTAGGTTTCATAACTCTTATCAACCTCTAGGACTAAAATTGCTTTCTTTAATAAGGATATATAATACATTGTAATGGAAAAAACATTATTATAAATTCCCTTTTTAATTTCTTCCAGAGCTATATAAATCTTTTCATCGTATGTAGCTGATTTGACAAAATTATAGTATAGGTTCTATGGAATTTTGATGTACTATTGCATTATATGGTAGTGTGTTGTGGCATGCCTTACTACTTGGAAAAGTTCACAAAATTCCATTTTTATTTTAAGACAATAATTTTGGTGATGTCCTTATTTACCACACTCTATACACCACATGTTGAATTTAGGATTTTTTACTTCATGATACTTCTCTATTGTTTTCATAAAATCCTATAATATATTTTCAAACTTGGAGATAGTTATAGGAGTTTAATTGTAGTCTTTATTTTAATCAACATGCAATTCAACAACCATGTAATCTAATTTTATTTCATATTGTGTTTGTGTAGTGAAAAACTAGATCCTTCCTTGTAATCCTTTAACAAACTAGGCTACTTTATCCATATCTATTGAGGCAAATTCCACTTTGTTCATTACATCCAAAAATCTATGATCATAATCATAGACTAACTCTCCTAGTCCTTGATTTATTTCTTTCAAATCATTATTTCCTGACTAATACATTTATTAATTTTAAACTTTGTAATAAGCCATTTCTACACATATTATAGGCTTGTTGCTTGTATATCTCTTTTGTATATTAATTCAATTGATCTCCTAATTAGGGCCCCTACTAATTCAATTTTTTTCAAATTTTCATCAGTCAATCCTTTAGCTTGCCACTTCATTTTAAAAGTTAACAAATACTGTTCAGGATCTATAGATCCATCATAAAGGGTCAAATTCAAGAATCTTCCTACCTAAATCATCCTATTGGTAGGTATGGATGGATTGTTTTGCATAGCTATTACTTTATGTGGCTACATCCTAATTAATCCTATGTGCATGCTACTCTATGCACCAAAAGAGTTTTATACATACTTTATTTATCTTCACTTCCTTCTTATTGTTCTTCAACTTCACCTAATTATATATAATTCAAAGCCTTCCTAATTAAATTTGTCTAGATTTTTGTTCCCCAATGATCTAAATGTTTTAAAAATTATTTCTTCTAGATCTTCTCCTTCTACTTGGCTCGCTAAAAACTTCTACTTAGATATATAATATTGGGCTATAGGTATGTGTACACTTCTAGTGAATGATACTTCCTAGTGACTTCTTTATCTATTACACTTGAGCCTAAAATTAGCATGTGATTAAGTTTTATTTGTCTTTGTATTTATTTTTTATTCTATTAACAAGTTTTCTTGTATTTGTGTACTACTTCTATCTTCTATCTTCTCTATTCCTAAACTACTCTCAACTTGTTCATCACACATCTCTTCTTGTAGTCATTCTTCATCTTATCATGCTATCTATCAGCATCCATCATCATTCTCTTTCTTTAACCTTCACTGATCATACATCTCATTAACTCTATGAAATTATTCATCTGCTAATATACTACTATTCTTACTTCTATTTGTAGCTACTTGGGTATCCATCAGTTTATTCAATCTATTCTATTATCATAATTCTCTTTCTAAATCTAGAGTTTTCTTCTGACTTTTCTTCCCTTATGTTTCCATTCTAGATTTAGACTCAATATCTAGTCACTCATATATCCCTCATTCACCATCATGTGCACATATCCCCATAATATTGAAGTGACTACTTCATATGGGTAGGGATAGGCACCATGGCCTTTTCCATCACCAACATTTTCAATAAAAGAGGTAATCAATGTAAAAACTTCCCTCTGATTCCTTGGATGAATTAGTCCTACATAGCCTTGAATGATAGATATCCTTATACAAAAAACTTGGTAGTATATCTGTCTATAGTGGTTTCAATCTAGTAATCTATCACTCTTGCCCAATCATTTTCTAGTTTTACTAACTAGTCTATCTTTTCTTCAGTCCAAACAAGGGTTTCTTTCACCCTAGGATGAAAATAATAGTACTTGAGTATTTTCAACCAATTAGCCAAAAATTTAGGTATCTCACACCAAAATATTTCATATATTCATCATATATATGTTCTTAAATAATTTCACTCATAGTGATGCCTATCCTTTTAGATAGTTCCTCTGTGAAGTGCCATATATTTGGTCTAACCAGGTTTCAATCTCTCATTGTCCTAGTAACCATCTTAGCATAGATTTCTCTTGGAAGATTATTCCATTATCACCACACCATTTTTAGTAGAGGTTATTGGTTCACCATAACATGCTAATTATGAGGATAGCTAGATTCTACAAGTTTATGTAGAATAGATTAGTGAAGTCATAGTTGACAGAAGCATATCAGAGATAAAAAGTGTGCACTCACAAAGACATAGATTAGTTAATGAGTTATTTTGATATATAAAACATTCAATAATTCTTTTAAGATATATTAAACCTTAACATTAATCATGATATCACATAAAAGGATAAACACAAGAAATACAATTAGTAACCATAAAGTAGAAGTCTATATTGATCTCAGAAAGGGGTCATCATTTTATTCATAGCCAAACATACATAGTTATAGTTGATATAGTTCCTGACTATTTTTATTATACTTTATATATTAACACCAAATTGAGGAGACTATTCATCTTCTATCCTTTCACAAGC
This sequence comes from Torreya grandis, assembly GCA_037957365.1. Lineage (NCBI taxonomy): Eukaryota > Viridiplantae > Streptophyta > Pinopsida > Cupressales > Taxaceae > Torreya > Torreya grandis. The sequence goes on from JARHVA010011161.1 coordinate 65,729, forward strand.
TGAGAAGATAAGAAAAAATACACAAGCTGATAATTACATATATAGTGCATAAATATTCAAGGAATATTTTGCATAGTTGATTTAACTATTTTGGGAATATTGGTGTCTTATTCTTTTTTAGTTAAAGGCCTAGGTTGACTAAATTAGTAAATAATATTTCAATAATATAACCATTGATTTGTATTTTTAACCTTTCTATAAATAGAAATAAATATGGATAAAATACGAAATAGCTTAAAACAAATTGAAATAGATATTGTAAGGTTTGATATTAGCTGTGCAAGACTAGGATAGTGTTTCAAATCAAGATTTGGCTTTCATTTTGTGAAAGGATAGGATCACCAAAATAGGACACCCTAGAGTATGATGTTATTGTCCTCTTATACTATTTTTTTATAAGTTACTCATAGAGACCAAAGTTTTCTAGGTTTTGTTTGTTGTCCCTATTTGAGCTTTCCTATGAAATCTCAATTACTAAAAGTCTATAAAACTCCTTATATAGATGATTTAATATTTAAACCCTAAACTTCATTGTGCTTTCATAAAAATTGAGAAATAAATGGGGTTAGTGTGTATAAGATGTAGTGAAAATGTATCCACACCCTTTGTGTGGGAACATTACCTACATACCAATACTATAAAGAGGGATCAATACATATGTAGTTCTCCCACTTAAAGTGATTTGTGCAATAGTGTGATGTAGATGCAAAAAATCTAAATTAGGTGTGATTGAGGTGGTGAGGGACTGGTTTAAGGATTTGGATATACTTGTAGCTATATTAGATTGATGTATGTAGAGAATAGAGAAATTTGCCTTAGTGGTTTTACTTGTATTCTTGCTTTATAATATTTACCAACCTCCTCCTAAATAAAATTTTAATGGGATTTTATAGATATCTATTGGTCATAGGTCAAATGTATTCATGCTAAGGAAACAAGATGAAGGATAGGATTGGCATAGAAATGCTTCTTGGATAAGTGGAATGACCATTTAGAAAGCTTAGGATGACTGGGAATAAGCAAAAAGGTGTTTAGAAGGGTCATGAGAGAATGCAAGAAAGACCTATAGGTTGGGTGTCACAAACCATACTCAAGCTACCAATTTTGACATTTTATATGATTAAAATTTCCCCCCATTTATTCTAGTGATGTAGTGAAGTGAAATACTTGGATAAAGGAAAAGTAGAAAATGTACTTGAACTTACCTGCAAGGGTGAAGCTCATGAAGTTGTGTGATGCTAGGTGTGCATAGAAAGAGCACATTATGAAGTGTAAATTTTTAAAAAAAAATTAGGAGTAGATCAGTTGTTACTAGACACACTTAGTCTAAAGTAAAAACATATAAAAATATGGGTAAAAATTAGAGGAAGAGAAAGAAAAGAATACACATCACTAGGTACGTGATCCAATACAAAACTAGTTGTGATGTTTAGTGATGTTGAGTATGTGCTGAATGATGCTATACCAAAAGTAATATCACAATTGGAGTTGAGTGATCAATTCCTTGAGAGTGGATCAAGAATGCAAAGGTTAGTCCTTTGGCTCCATTGTCACCCACTAAGTAAAGCTATGTGATTAGGCATGTGTTAATTGATGTTTTGAATATGTGTCTAATCCCTCTAAGTAGGTGAATAAAGAAGATAAAAACTAGCTAGTCCTTTGACTACATCATTTCCCCATAAAGTAAAGCTATGAATTGATACTAGTATGCATGTGTGTCATATGAGATGGCTCCTAAATCTCATGAATGTTCAATAATCTAAAAATGTGGTATGCATAGCTAAATGTGTGGTGGAAACTAGGCCACTCTTGGTCAGTCAAAAAATGTGGATATTAGGCTTGTATGAAAGCCACTCTAAAACTAGGCAATAGGATTATGTGGAAGCCACTCAAGAATGATACCAACCACGTACAAATGAAATAAGGCATGTACTATTGAGAATACCTGGTTAATGCCATAAACTATAAAAAATAAAAATCAAATGTGCCATGTACTTTGCTCCTAATCATTGGTGTCTATAACATGGATTATGATTTAGAAGTTATGCCAATTGCGATATCTAAAAATAGAAGTGAGAGACATCATACCTCACATGATTCCCTCTATATCTAGATTATCTAATAAAAATTATATTAAAACTATTGATTCTAAACTAAACTATTGCTAAAAAAATTGTAATTGGTCTTACCTTTTAATCTTTTTCTAAAAAATCTAGTTTTTTTGTTGTTTGGACAAGAGTACTAAAAAAGGACACTCTATTATTTGGCATTGTAGTCCAAAGTTTTTGCTCTTATCTTGTGTTTATTATAAATATTTTTCTATAATTATCACTATTTATCTACTCTATTCTACTTGGTTTGAAGTCTGAATAGTATTTTGGGTGTTTTAAAAACTAATTTTTGACTAATTAGAGGTTTTGATCTCTATGATAAAAACCCTTGTTTATTGCCCCCTCTTTTGAGGGTAGGAATGAAGACCCTGCAATGACTATCCTTAGATGAAAAATCCCTAAAAGTGTGTTATTCTATGAAAATAAATGATATAGTAATGATAATTAAGAAGATATCTCAAGATATAGCATAGTTTATAATGGAGATTGTTAGATCAATAGGGGTATACCTAGATAGATGTAACAATGTATAGCATGTGCAATATACTAAATTAAAACTATAAATGTTAGTTGTTAGTTATCAAAAGGGGATGGAACATGATGTACATCATGGAATCCAAGAAGGAAAGATAATGCATGATGTGGATCATGCCATTGCAAATGATAAGAAGAAAACAACCAACAAACATGCAAGACAAGAATCAATAAGTGCACAAAAGTGGCCAAGGGTCCAAGAAAACAAGGGACATGGGCACATGTCACTCAAAATGGGAAATAAAACATACAAATTCATGTTTAAATGCCACATAAAAATACAATAGAAAACAAGAAAGGTTGGCACAAGGGCCACATGCACATAGAGGAGTACAAGTAAAGGACATTGACAAATGTCCTAAGGTGCACACAAGAATGAAAGAAAAAGACATTGGAAAATGTCCTAAGGCACACACAAGAGATAAAATAAGAACTAAGGAATGAAACCACATCTATCTATGTAAATCAATAAAGGAAGGCATGTAAATTCTAGAAATACAACCACATCTAACTAATCAAATCAAGAAGTGAAAGTATGCAAAACATGTAGTACAAGACTAGGTAGATTTTAAGAAATATACAAGTGTTATATACGAGTGAATGTTGATACAGTAATATATGTAAACTATTAATTAATGTACATAAACATGATAACTACAATTTATGGTGTAGGATTGACATAACCTAGATGGAGTAGTCATGTAGACGATTCCCCAGTGGGTAGATATATCAATGTATATATAAAATATAAAAGTAGGATTCTCCTTCAATGGGTAGAGTAAATCATTAAAGGATCTAGATGTCACTACACACACTCAAAGAATATCAAGTGAACCATGGTAATGTAGATAAATTGACAAATAATATCATAGAATACAAAATGTAAGTCTAGCATGGTAATAGAAATGTAAAGCATGGATAATGCATACAATTGAAATATTTTTGGTATTTTGAGTTATTTGAATGTTTTTATATTTTGAAATATTTTAATGTTTTTGTATTTTTATATGTTATAATGTTTTTGGTATTTTAATTTTTTTTATTATTTTTGGTATTTTTAAATGATCTATATGTACAAGTAAGCATAAGGAAACTATGTACAAAAAATACTGATAAAAAATGATACTAACTAATGAGTTTCATGCGAGACTCCCTATCATGGTGTCTTATATCAAGGAGAGGGATCATAAAAGATCATGAATCATGATGGAAGGGATAAGAATGTGACTTTAAAAGCTTTATATTATATAAGTGCTCTAAAATGTCTATAGTGGAAATTAATTATGGAGTCTCCCTATAACTCTAAGAATTAGATGCCACTTGGGGATCTTAGGGACCCATCTGGTGATAGAAGAAGATATTTTAAAATGTGCTATGTGTGTAAAGGAATGAGACCTCAATGATACTTCCATAGGTGTGGATATTATGGTTGGAACTAAGAATGTTACTAGAAGGGGATGTAAGATATCTATCTATGCATATCATCCCTATGGTTATTGTATCACTATCTGAATCTTGATGGCCAACTAAATAAGTGGCTATATTTCTCATGTTGTGTAGGAACATGACATATATTTTATGTTGCATATAGTGCACTAACCATAGCTATACATGGAGACTCTATAAGATGCAACCTTAATGGGTATGCAACTAAAATTATGTGTTGTGAAGGAGGCTCATATATTCACAATCGTAATGGATTACTACATGAAATAACACCCTATTTTCTCTATTGTGATGAATATGATTGAAAAATAAATTGATATAGAATTATAACCTATGATGGGGGCTCATCTAATCTCATTTGTAAAGGGTTACCTTCATGAAATAGGTCCTTAAAAAATTTTGTTGTAGTGAATATCTATCTAAAGTGGTAGTATACACTATGGATTCATCTAATCTTAATTGTATTAGGTTGCTATGTGAGATAGGACCCTAAAAACTTGGTTGTAGTGAATATCTATTTGGAGCAATACTATATGATGTGGGTTCATCGAATCTTAACCGTAGCATGTTGCTACATGAGATAGGACCTTGAAAACTTAGTTGTAGTGAATATCTATTTTGACAAGTACTATATGATGTGGATTCATCTAATCTTAACCATAGTGGCTTGTTACATGAGATAGGACCTTAAAAACTCTATTTTGATGCTTATGAATATGCTTGATATGTATATGGAACTACACTATGTACTCCACAAACTATACTACTATATGTAGGTTTTTCTCATTGTACTAGTCTCCAAACCCTCTGAGCAGGTGGAATAAGAGATCTCCTATGAGGTTTTATCTTATAAACTACATTACTCTCATGATGAGTAACCGATGATTCCTATGAAGGAATGTCCTAGGATGACTCAGTCATGAAGGAATGAGGTCTATGGATCCATGATGGAGGAAATCTCAATGCCCTCCATGTGAATGATATGATGCCATTATCAACACATCTATTAATGCAATCCTTGATTCTATAACAATCATTATCTATGTGTCCATGGATATGATGATAGTTACACAATGTTTGATGTGGTTGTCTATGTCATAGACGTGGATCTCATTGATGAGTAGAAGGCAATGTGATTAACCTCTTATCTAGTAGTGTTGATAATATGACATATGGGCTATCCTAATTTGAATTAAACTATAGTGGTTTGTCACTATTATTCTATATAGTGCATACTATAGGTGGTTCTCTAGAGATTGGCTCTCTACTCTAAACTAGTTGCTTTTCTAGTTATGGTCTCTTATCTTATTTAGGACATGGTGGATGATGTGTGTGAGGAGATATAGATGGAGGTAATGATGTGAAATATAGAGTAATATGATCAACTAAACCTACCTCAATCAATCCCTATTTATTCTCCAAGGCTAAAATTGTATAAAATAAGTGCCTAAAAGAGGACTTTGTTTGATATAATATATGCTCTAGGAGAGTTTAACAAAGACCCTTGATAAAGATATGTTAAATCTCTAGAAATGTTAGTTATAGATCAACCATAACATGTTCATCTTTAATCATCTTATATAATCACTAACTAACTTTAAATAATTTTAATTTAATGTTTCAAGTTTCTCATATGTAACATAAGGGCCTATGTTTTTTATGTAATATCTAAGAAATGTCTCTTCCAGGTCATCATATGTATGTAATGAACCAATAAGGAGGAGATGAAAGAACCAATTTTGTGCATTACCCACTAATTTTTTTTGGAATAACTTAAGTATAATCAAAGGACTTGTATGAAATGGTAAAACCTTCCAAAAGGCTTGAAGGTGTACGAATGGATTTCTAGTTCCATCAAATTGAGGTAATGATGGTATCTAAAAATGCTTAGGTAATTAATCTTTGACAAATGTCTTCAGAAGAGGGTTATTATGCAATTCATTGGCATCCATCCAATATTTATAAGCCTTGTTTTCCAATTTTGAGAGGTGTACTTGGTATTGTAATTCACTAACTACATGCATTAAATAAATAATCTCCTTAGATGGTATATTATTATCTTGAAGTGGTTCATTTAAATGTTGAATTTGATCATTAAATTTAGCCATTATAATGATATATTTATCAATTGGATCATAGAGAGGGAGTGTTCTCACTTGAACCTTTGGAGGAATGGTAATTTTGACCTTCGTAGAAGGATGTGGGTTACCATTCTCTTTAGGTGAAGAGTGAGAAATAGGTGCTATTGTAGTATGGATTAGCTTGAGAGATTCATTGGTATCTTTAGTATTTAGTGATTCACATTCTAATTTAATAGAGGATGTGATGTTATCATTAACATTTGCATCATTTGAAATATAATCATGCATAGAAGTAGAAGCAACATTTTGTAATGTATTAGGTTTGAGATAAGGAGTGAGAGAAGAGTTAGAAGCATGATATGCATTTTTTTATTCACTATGTGCATAATAATCATCATTATTCCATGCATTATCATAATCAGAGTTTTATTCATATTCATTCTCATTTTCATATTCATTTGCATGTTCACTAGCATACTCATTATCCCTTCCATCATCACTAGGGAGAGGGGTAAGAGAAGATGTTAATTCATTTCTAATATTCAATAAATTATCATGTGAATTTGGAATACTATGTGCATCTATGTTATCCTTGAATGGAGTGTATTCATTATTTTCATCTACAATATGACAAGTAAGAGTAAGATAATTATAATTTAAACATTCTTTTGCTATTTTTTGAGATGACAAAGTAGAGTTAAGAACATGAGATGTATCATTTGAAATATGCATTGATAATTTGATGGTATTGCATTTTTATTGTTGTAATTTGAACATAGAAGTAGAAAAAAAGAGAAATAAATTAGGTTCAAGTGGAAGTAATTTATCACCAATGAGAGGTTCACTTGTAAATGCATGATTAATTTGTTTATTTGATGGATTGTGCATAGGATAATGAGGTGAAAAGTACCTTTCCCATTTATCAAAATTATTTTCTTTAGAAGAGGGAAGAAAAGAGATAGGTTTGAGAGAAGAAGATGCATCTACTTTTTCTTCACTATCACTTTCATATGTATCATCATATTCTTCATTATATGAATAGTAATTATCTTGATTGTAAATGAAATCATTTTCCACATTTTTAGCTAATATGCAATTTTGCAAATTTGTCCATTCATTATCATAATTATGATAAAAATTTAAAAATTGATCTATGAGATGAGACGGAAGAAATGCCTCAGTGGCCATTTTATAGCTTTCACCAAAGAGAATATTAAAAATTATTATTAAGCCAATAAATGTGAAAATAAATACTAATATGGATATTTTTAAATAATTTTTGACACTCCAAATAATTTTCAAAAATTCTAAAATTTTTATCTAAAAATTGTGAGGAAGGCTTGGGGTTTGAGGACATAGTTTATAAATATAGGGTTTTGGATTGGAGATTTAGATTTTGAAATTATTGTAATAATTTGAATTCTAAAATAAATTTGAAAAAAATAAATACACACAAATTTATACAAAAATCACAAATTTAATTTTGAAACCCTAGGCTAGGGTTTGAAAATACTGGGACCTAATATAGGCAACTATGGTTTGAAATAAATAATTTTTAAAATTAATATGGTAAATTTTAAAAATTAAATGTGAAATTCTAATTTATATATGTAGGAAAAATAAAAAAATATTGAAAAAATTATCAAGGAATTTACCCTAGGGTTTCTAGGGTTTTTATGTGCAAATGAAGTAAGTTAGGTTCACCAAATGATTTAACTATTTTTATAATATTTATGTCTTATTCTTATTTTAGTTAAAGGTCTAGGTTGGATAAATCAGTAAATAATATTGAAATAATTTAACCACTAGTTTGTATAATTTATTTGTATTTTTAACCTTTCTATAAATAGCAATAAATATGGAGTAAATAAGACTTATATTAAAATCAATTGAAATAGTTGTTATAGGGTTTGATATTCGCTATATAGGACTAGGATAGTGTTACAAATCAAGATCTAGATTTCATTTTGTGAGAAAACAAGACCATAAAAACATGATACCCTTGAGTTTGACACTATTTTCCTCTTCTATTGTTGTTATCCAAACTACTCATAGAGACTTGAGTTTTTTGGGTTTTGTTCATTGTCCTTATGTGAGCCTATCTATGAAATATCAAATATTGAAAGTATAAAAAACTCATTTCTTAGATTATTTAAAATTTAAACCGTAGACTTCACTATGTTTTGATAAAAAATGAGAAATAATGGGGGTTAGTGTGTAAGATGCATCGAGTGTGTATCCACACCACTTGTGTGGGCACATTACTTACATACCAATACTCCAAAGAGGGATCAAGACATATTTAGTTCTCAAACTTAATGTGCTTTATGTAATAGTGTGATGCAAATGTGAAAATGCTAAACTAGGTGTGCTTAAGGTGGATAGGGATTGGTGTGAATATTTTGATATGCTTGTAATAGCATTAGATGGATGTATGTAGAGAATATGCAAATTTTCCTCAGTGGTTTTGCTTATATTCTTGCTTTCTTTTTAATATTTTCTAGACTCCTCCTAAATTAACCTTAAATGGGATTTTATAGAGATCTATTGGTCATGGGTTGAAAGTATTCATGTTAGGCTCATAAGATGAAGGATAGGAACCAGAAGGAAATAATTATTGGACCTCAAAATGCAATTGGATAAGAGCACTAAAATAAGACACCCTAGGGTCTGGTGTTATATTCCAAGGATCTCCCATCCTATCAGTGTGGGACCTAGGGGGATAGGATTGGCCTAGGAAATGTTGCTAAGTTGAGGTGGAATGACTGTTTAGAAAGCTCAGGATGACTAGGAATAAGCAAAAATGTTTTAGAAGGGTCATGAGAGCATGAAAGAAAGACCTTTGGGTTGGGTGTCATAAACCATGCTCAAGCTACCAATTTTGACATTTTATATGACTATAGTAGTCTTACTTATCTAATTTTTTCTCCCAATAATTTTTATCCTAAAAATATGTATTGGCTCTTCCCAATTTTTGATTCTAATTAAGATTTTGACTGTCAATGATCCTTATCTATTTATAATTTTCTTGGAGGGTGATTAATAAAAGGGGAATTTCTTTGAAATATGTTTAGAATCTTCACTAATAATATAAGATCTTAAGAACATATTATAACTTTTAGTTTTTATTTCAACCTTTATATTTTCTTATAATTTTCCTTGGATTATAACTTGCCTTGAAATCTTTTAGAACCTTGATATAATCTTGGAACCTCTAAAGCTAGATTTGTAGACCTAGGTTTTACTCTAGTCAATCAAGAATTGACAGTGAATAAGAAAATATTTTGAATAAAACCATGCCATTACTTTAATCATCATGAAAAATTATCTTCAAAAGTTTAAAATATATCTTTGAGACTATAATATAATGTTGAATCATTCTCCTTTTCTTGCATACTGATAGAGGTTGTTTTTCTACATGAGACCTCACCAATTATGATTTTCAATGTCTTATTATGACTTTAAAAATGAAACCTAGATTATCCTATGGGTTATGTATTTGGAATGATACTTTATTTAGGAGGGATTTTTTTTTAATGCACCAAAAACCCAAATTTTTATCATAGGCTTGTAGAGCTTCCTTTTTCAAACTTGAAACTCATTGAAACAACCTTATTCATTGTCCTCACGGCTTGTAATTGATAAAATTACTTAACTTTCCTAATAAATTATTATTTAAATGGGTATATATTAATGTATATTCTCTAAATTAAGGACTTTATACCAAGAAATAAATACTTCCAAACATAATGTATCTTTCAGTCCTTATTGACATATGTGTGAACACATTCAAGCTCAACTTGAAACATCATTACAACTTTGATAATGGTATTAATGGTATTTAAATTATATTAGGATGGAATGGGATGTGATAAGGACGTTTATAATTGTATATATCCCATAACTCTTGATAAAACATTTGAAATTCAATGAAAACATGGTTCTTCTTTGAGATCTGTAACTTGGGTTCATTTGTCTTGAACTAGCTAAAACCCTAGAGAATGATTTATAAGGTTTAAAATTATATTAGAGGGTTATTTGAGGTATAATATAGATTATAAATACCTAATATCACACTTTTTTTTTCTTATTAGCAACCTAAATACACCTCAAAACTATTTAAATATACATTCATGTTTATATGCATGTATGGCCTTATTCAAGCTCCACTTGTAACTTCTATGAGAAAGGATCCAAAAAATACTTCACATATGATTTAATGGTCATTTAAGGTGAGTGAGAATTCAATTTTACTAATTTATTACTCTTCACCAAATTGACAACACTTAAAATACATTACAAACCCCTTTCTTCAACATGTAGTCCTGTGTTCTTTCATGCTTGAAACACCCTATTGGAAATCCTTGAAATCTACATCAATAGGATTTAAAACCTATAAAAATGGTTTTTTGTACAAGGTGTATTATATTTAATTGTGCGAGGATTTTTTTCTTAGGATGAAAACACCTTAAAATAAAATTGAAACTAACTTTTGATGTACATGCCTATAGGCCACCTCTAAGGTTTAAAACCTCCTTAAAACCCTTTATTAGATCTCATGGTCTTGATGTAGATTAACTTAATTTGAGATAATGAGAAATAAAAAGATGGATACATTAATTTTTTAACCCTCTCACTCAAGTTTAAGACACTTCCAAACATGATCAAAACCTTACACCTTCCTACAGACCTATAACTTTAGCCTCCTCAAGATGGAAACCTAAATTAAATTTCAAATATGGGTTATTAAGTAAATACACCTATGTTAGGAAGGTATTATGTGAAATATTAAGTTATTTATTATTCTTTTATTCCCTCTCACTTAGGTGTAAACAACTCAAGAATTGATAAAAACTTCATGTTTTGGTGTGCAGGCTTGTGTGAGCACATTTAATCCTAAAATTTTACGAAACTTAAAGAATAGCCCTAACATAAATTTATAGTTTTTATGAAAATATAATTAATATATTGTGATCACATTATAATTTTTATAATCATCCAATCCACTTGATCAAGCACCAAAATGCCAAGAAGGTAGTTCATGGGCTCTTTGGGTTTGAGAGGGTTTAAGACAATCCATGATGTTTTGGGTGGATATACATGACTCAAAGATTATATGTAAAGTTATTTGTATTTATAAATATATAAATAGGTATCCTAACCTCCTCAAATATCCATTATTCATCAAGTATCATTAGAAGTGAAATCAACCCCTAAATTGTGCCTCTATCGAGCTCATTTAAAGACTATTTTAACTTCTTAACAATAGTTCATATCCATGTTTGGGTATTTATTACTATAAAAATATAAAATTTACCCTCTAATATATTATACTCCCTATCTAATATCTTTACATTTCCATGCAAATCCTTAGCATAAGTATCACATCCTAAAAATAGCTTATATAAGTCTAGGAAGGAGATTTTGGGTTGGTGTTGCCCTATTTTGGAGCTTGAGAGCATATATATCATCTTTTAAAACCTTTTATGGATTAAAAACTATGTTATATACTCAATATAACCCTAATATACCATATTAATCTACTGTATAATTATTCAAATCCTAAGAAAGCTTCATAAAACCTTATTTTTCATGAAAAACTTCATGTTTGGAAGCTTTATTTCCTCTTTCTACCTAGGCAAAAAACTAAAAAGTTTTGTAAACTTCATAAATGGTTTAATAAGGATATTTAATCTCATTCTCATGTATTATACTTTACAAAAGATCTACAACTGTGCATTCAGATCTAAAAACTAAAACCTCCTTGAAATGCAACCTCATGAAAGCTTTTTTAAAATCTTTTCTTGATCCTATAATTTTTATCCATGAATGGACCTATTTTCATTGAAATATCCTTAAATTCACCTTTTAAACCATAAAATACCCATAATAATGCTTTATATGAAATGGTTTTATGCTAGTCAAGGCACTTCTCCACATTCAAGGAGAAATAAAAGCCACTAAAGGCAAGGAAAAGAGGGAAATTATCAAAATTCAACCTATTTTGACACTTTTTTTTTATGGATTAATGGTGTCATGGATGGAATTTTAAAACACTAAATGAATTTATGAGACATTTATAAGTCTTCACTTTCTTAAAAGATTACTTAATGAATGAATAAGGCCTTTCTGAACCCTAAATATCCTAAATGCACTTTTCAAACCTTGTCAAGTCTATTCATGACTTCATTATGCCTCATAATACTCTCTTGACATTATTTGTCATTTAAACTCACCTTTTAGGACATTTTTACTTTGTTCATGAGATGACACAATTATATTTTTGACTAAGTATTGTATTGAGATTAACTCAAATGTTTCAAAACATAAAGTGGCAGATAATAAGTTCAATCATGACTTGAACAAGGTTTAGATACACATTATCTTACATTTATAAGTCTTAAAAAAGACCAAAAATAAATAATTATTTGTGATAATTACTCAAATACCCATTCAAGGCAACAAAAGTATAATAAACTCATGCATACCTAGTCCTAAACTTGCTTAACCATCATGGAATGCCTACTAGAAAAAGTATTCAACAAACATTTTGAAATATATTCCCATCTCCAAGTGTCAAGTTCTCTAGGTACCAAGGGTATATAGAATAAAAAACATTTTCGTGACCTCCTAGGGTTGTTTCCTATCTAAACACTTAGACTAGCTACCTTATCAAATCTATTGGTCATGGAATCAAAGAAAAAGTCAATATGAAAGAGATAGCCTACTAGACAAGATTTAAGAAGAATACAAAATCACCTCCAAAATATAAAATAAATGAACAAGAACAACAATAACAAGTAAAACAACACTTATGAAAATGGAAGACACAACTAGACTAATGAAATAATGTGCAATCAAAATTTGGAAGTAACAAAAACAACTACCTACTATGTATAATATTTGAAGATGACTTCACTCAAACTAGATAAAAGTATAATCCTTTGGAATATTTTCTTTTTCAAGCAAGGATGTCACCATCTAATTTAAATAGGTGTTTGGGAGCTATTTTTGTATCTTGATCACCTAACATGTTAGCCTTCAAGAATGGTTTCTTGGCCATGACTATCAGTCCATTCTCTAATTCTTGGATTATTAATCTTGTTTGTTTGTTTTCTAATGGGTCAGATAGGTCAAACATACCATCCATATTGACATAATATTATAGTATCCCATTATTAATTAGTTTCAAAAATTGTTTATTATATCTATTTTACTACTTTTACTGAGCTCTTGAGAAAAGACTAGCCTCCTTTAGGAAGAATTAAGCAATTATAAAATCCTCATCAATACCAAGCCTTACCTCTTACTTAAAAAGTTGATGTTGATCCTCCATGGTGTCCTTAGGTTTATAAATGTGATATATGATAGCTTGAAGCCCATAGGCATATTTAGGATGTTCCTCAAGCTCCATGGGCATATTATATGCTTCAAGCTCTTTAATAAAATCAAGGTAGTATAACCATGTCTCATCTAAGTCTTACTTTGGATCCAAGGGGGTAGGTAGGATAGTGTTATTTGGCATATAAAGATGATATTTACCTACTAAAATCTCTATTATGTCTTTATTTTGCACTTTATGAGCATTTTTTTATTATAGCCTCAAATTCTTGAATGATGTCAAAGTAATAATATCATGTGTTAGCATCAATCTATCCTTAAGTTTCCAAATCTATATCAACCCTTAATTGATTATTAGAATTATAATTAGACTCATATATTAATATAACCTATTTTTCATATTCTCCTATGGCATTCCTAATTATTTAAAGTTGGATAAGTATTGCTATAAGTTCACTAACAATCTTATTTTTACCTCTTATAACCATTGGTCCACCAATAACCTCAAATTATTCAATAAGGTCAAAGTACAACTACCAAGTTTGAAAAAGGTCTTCATGAGTCTCTTAAAGATTTGGTAACATAGAGTCTTTTTCAAGTATAAAATAAAATTTCAAATCTGCATCTTTCACACAATCATGTGGGTCAAACTCATAACATCCCTTTACCCAATCATCAAAAGGACAATCAAGAGCTTATTTTATTGGTCTAGCAGGCCTATGATAGCTATTATCTACTTCATGTAATATGTAAGTTCCCAAAACAATCTATTAAATGAAATTATAGTGATTATATTGATGATGTTTTATTTCCCATTCATCAAGTAGAAGATCATGGATGCTTTCAAGAGATATAGTCTTCTTGGTCAAGAATAGTGTAATTAGCATTGGAAATATTGTGCATATATGGATCTATGTGATACCTAGCAATTGGTTTAGACTTGATGGTGATCCTAGTGATATACCTTATCCTAAACAACATATGAGACTAATCAGAGGAAAAATAGCCATATAGCTTACCAATGAAGTCATGTGATATGCATAAAGTAAAATATAAGTGAAAGTAAATGAATGAAATGTCTTGGACAATTAAGACACTTAGATAAGAATTTAAAAAGAGGCTCCAACCTTTAATCACACCAACTATATTTATGGTTATACCATATAATTTCAACACTCCCCTAGTGTTAGGTTTATATTTTAAGTCAAGTTTATCATCCACTTACTTAGGTATCACTGAACTACTTTCCCCTAAATAATTCATGCATATATGTACCAATAAATCACCTATGATCATATAAAATTAGAAAATATAAGGTTTATGTTTATCACTTACACTTAAATTTTCTTATTTATGTTGAGGTGAATTGATAAGGATGAATTTCACCTCCTTTGATGGTCCAACTAAGATATGAACTTTAGATAAGGATTCTTTCAAAAATTTATTATTTTTTGGATGGCTTGAGCTTCCTACATGGAAATATTAACACTTGTCTTCTTCATCTCATTAACTATGTCGAAGGGATTACTTCTAACCTTTTTCTAACCCATAGGATCAATAGATGTAAATAACAATTGATTTTATTAGGACTAATCTTTATATCGAACCTCACTTATCATGGATTAGTTACTAGGAACAATAACCTCCTTTTCTTAATGTGGACTAATTGAGATATGAGTTTGATTTTGAAAAACTAGATTTTATTATGCTTTATATGGCTCAATAATTATGTTCCCCTTGGTATCCTCTTGATAAGCATGTGGGGATGTAAGTTTAACACTTGAATTGGATGGTCCTTCCTCTACTTCCATTTTCATGAATCTTGTGTTGTATACTATAGGGATGTTTTAGATTAAGGTAAAAATAGGTTTTGAAGGGACCCCAAAACCCTGATACAAAGATAGAAAGATGAAGCATTTACGACCACAGCCAAAACCTAAAACCTACAATAGAGAAGTAGCATAAATAGGTTTTATATGGACCTGATACCATCTGAAAGACCACAAGTCAAAACCCAGGTTTTACATAGACCTGGCTACACCATAGTCAAAAGATTACAAAAAACTAGGAAATAGGACCAGATAACACAACCAACTAGAAGAACCAGGCTATTCTTCTAGTTCCAAAATAATTTTCAATGCTTCCTTACCTTTCACAGTAGTATCTTGAATGGTAGTAGCTGCTGACACGGCTCCCTCTTGCATAGCTTGCATTATACTATAGGGATGTTACCTTTGTTTTGAGGTTTAGTTTGATTAATAACAAAAAATTCCCCTTCTTGTCAATTCATCAAAGTTGACTAAACTTTTTCTTGATTTGGTTCATGTGCTCCTTCCACTTGTGGAGTTTATTCACTAAGGTGCCCTTGGGAATATTCTAAATTTTACACCATTAAGGCCTAGTTAAGTACTCCATGAGGACAAGTAGTTTTATTGTGTGGTTGACTAAAAGGATATAACCAATCAGAGCCATGTATTAGGTTGTTGTGTAAATGTACAATAGATTTTAAGGTGCTAAAAACATCAGGATTATGACTCTATTAATTCCTAACATGAATAACTTGACCTTGAGGTTCCATATTTCCTTAGTATGGCTATGTACCAGGTTGAAATGATTGGTTATAAGGATGATATGGTCTGGTATTCTATAATTTATACCTCTTCAAAAAAAATAACTCATTTGTAAAGCTCTATAATAGTGACTTAACCTCATGAAGTTCATTGGGAGTGGCATCGGGAGTAACTTGTGGGCTGTTTTCAACTGGAATATGTGCCATATTAGGATCTGTAAGTGAAATTTTAGGTTTTAAGATATGTGTAGAGGGTGTAAATTATATAAAGAGTGTCAAGGGTGGTCTTGGATCATTTTCCCCATCCTTTATGAGGTAATTCTCATCCTTAATATAAATATCATAGGCATCGACAAGGGTTATACCACCCATGGAATAAATCATCATTGCTATGTCACTATTTAAAGACCTCAAAAAATATAATAAATAGTATTAGGGTTAGGTTTTAATATATATTGGATTCTATCCCATGTTTTCTAAAATCTAAAATCAAAGTCGACCATATACCCATGTGGAGCTATTTTGATGGCGGCTAGATACTCCATGAGTGATATATGGTCATTTTTATCTTTGAATTACTAGAAAAAAATTCTACCCTAACTCATTTCACTATCTATTATCCCCATTTTTAGACCTTTGTACCACTGAATAGATCTCCCCTTCAAGTATGAAGCTAGTAGCCTCCTAACTACATTATCTTGAGTGACATGATGAAATAAAAAATATTTTCTATATCTTGGATATACTCAATGGGTGTTTATGAAGTGATCACTAGTAAAGAATGGGAGGATTTTCAAGGCTACAATTGGCATACCATCATATTTTTATATATCTAAGGGTACACCTCTATCAAATGCAATAAAGAGTTGATTTCATTGGGTTACCATGTGATGATGTTAATTAAATCTCCCTCTTAGCCTTAGAAATATACCAAATGGAAGTGATGACTATGATCTTAAATAAGGTTTCATATAAACTCTCTCTCTCTTCATTTATGGGATTATTATGTTTTATTTATCCTTCTCTTAGGAGTGAGAGATAACCAAACAAACTCAAAATTTGTACCTCTAGCAGAAGACATTGTCTCCTTTGGCATGAAATTGATGGACTGATCTAAAACCAAAAATTATTGTAGTCACTAGGTAATTTATAAATGTATTAAATTTTGATACAACTTACTAAGGATAACCCCAAATCCTTAGATGAATTCAACTAGTCGTATAGAACTGGTCCCACTGGGAGTGTCAAAAATTGTTATCTTCTTGAAGTGAACCCTACTAAGTCTTGAGATCTACTTTAAAAGAAATAATGAAAATACACATAGGTTGTGGGTAACCTATGATAGGGGAAAATATATAGATAAGTATATTTCATTCTAAAACCATGGTACCCCTAATCTAATATAAAATTATAACTCTTTAACCTACATTAATAAGGTTTAATCTAAGCTACAACTATGCCTTTTATCATGAAAATGGAGAAGAGATTGAATTGAAACCTAAAATGGGGTGATTTACCAAGATTTTATGTCTCCTCCACCTACTCTTATAGCACAATACAAATAAACAAGGAATAACATTTTTCTTACACACTCTATAAATTAGGCTTCTCATGCATTAGTATTTCATATGGAGGTCATGATCTATACTTAGAAATTTAAGGGATAGCTAAAAGGCCATACACAAGACACAATTAGCTAATCTACATAATAAATTACTAACATAATTAGCTGTCAACATAACATATGACCTACACAAAAATAGCCCACTCAAATCAAGGTGAAAGTAAGTGGGACATACACAAGGGAGAATGCCTTCTAACATAAATGTAAATTAAAAAAAATCTAAAATCACACAATAGTGCAATATTTAAGAAAATAAAATTTAATCTTTTATTTAGTTCAAAGGCTAGAAATCTATTAGTACAACTATCTAATTGAGGAGAGTCTTTTCATACCCAAGAGGAGGGATCATAAATGAGGCATTTTCATCACAATATATAATTAGATGCACGAGAGAGAGAGAGAGAGAGAGAGAGAGAGAGAGGAGAGAGAGAGAGAGAGAAGAGAGAGAGAGGAGAGAGAGAGGAGAGAGAGAGAGAGAGAGAGAGAGAGAGAGAGAGAGAGAGAGAGAGAGAGAGAACACTAATCAATTACATAAATACAATTGTTACAATATGAATAAGTATTTTCAAGATATAAAATAACTTAAAAATAGATCCACTGGGTCTTCTTTAATGCATTTATCTTGCCATATTGATGACATTTTCATGGAGGGTGGATTATTATTAAATGAGAGGCTTACTTATTTGTTAGTCTTATCCTTTTTCTAGCTTGCTGGATGATAAATGTGATCCTAGAGGGATACTTCACTTTGACAAATCTTACATTTGTTGTTCCCCACTCACTTTTTACTCCATACTTGCATGTCAAAATTGATACATGGTTAACTTGGAGGAAGACTTTCTACACCATTTTTAGCCTAGAAGGTTGAACTACTTTAATGAACACTTTATGGGGTAGTTACATGATTGTGAGATCATTTTTGTGATTGCCTCTATCTATCATTCATTATCCCTATGGCCACTCAATTATTTTGGAGTCATGGAGGAGCCTCAAAGATATTTCCCTTTATTATAATACAATGGATCTTTGAGTGTTTGAAATCAACCTTAGAGCATACTATAAGGTGTCTTTGAGAGGTTAGAAACTTAGATCAGTATCAAATATGCTTATATGAGTCCTTCAAGAGGAAATAAATATATTTTTTCATGTTTGACAATCCTATTTTTTCTCTATAAAAACTTGAAACAAGATTTTACACAATCAAAAGAGTCTCTTAAGGACCCATTTCAACTTAAAACTAGGTGTTGAGATCACTCTTAATCCTATAATCTTCATTTATAACTTGAATCATCACCTTAAGAAGAATTTTTAACTCCTTTAGCCTTATTATTAACTTGCCTAATGGTAGTGACTACCATGATTACTTGTAAATAATTGTTATGACCTACAATTTCCACAAATCTACCTATGTTCTATCTCTCAACTCTTTGGTTATTCCTAAGAGTACTTGAAGACCATGTTGTAAGTGTGTGATCTTTGTATCTGGTTTAGTACTACTAATACTTAGTTGATATGCCTCTTTCAATGTTAATTAATGCATTATCAATATAATGGATAACTCCATGAAATTACCATGATCCTCCTTAATTATGGAAGGGATATAAACCTGCCAAAAGACCTACAACTTATTTATAGCCTTGAGATCATAATATAATTGCATACATCATAATATTTATTATCATTATTATAAGATATAAGAGGTTAAAAATGCTTTTGAGGATCATTATAACACCATTATATCTATAAACATCATGACTTTCCTCTGCATACGCCTGAATCATTGATTTAGATCCCCTTAGTCATCCTCTTTTTGAAATTTGGGCTTATTTTCTATACCTTAAAGGTTAAGTCATCCTAAAAAATATATAATGTCATATTTGGTTTATAATTATTTAACCTTTTTTTAATCCTTTCATATATTTCGTTGAATAAGCTCATCTCTTCATGCTTTAATTTGTTAGTAATGGTTGTAGGCCTAGAGTACATGTATAAATTTTTGAAAGTTCAAAAATATATCTATAAACAATGTGATCATCAAGATAAATCTAATTATGCCACAATAATTGGTATGAATCTTGGGTCATGGATCAAAATTTTCTCACATTATTCTTAAAGACATCGGTCATGACTCTATATACCTATAACATTAGGATTCTATATGGAAACTTTGTTCCATGACTTTATAAGCATATGTTGATCTCAAACTTGTAACTATATTTTAAGTAATATTGAATCCTTATTCATAAATACTTGAAGGATTTATACATATTCATTTCATATTCTCAACGTTAGGTTTGATTTGTGAGCCATTTTAAGGATCCTTGAGGATAATGTTCTAATCTTTCTCAAGTGAGAAGACTTCTTGGATATTTCAACTTCTTGATTATTCATAGACCTCTCTAAACTTCCATTGGTAGGTCTACATCTTTCATGAGGAACTTTTAGTGATCTCTCTTCCTTAATTACCATCATGAAAACTTATTATGAGCCTACTCCTATCTTAAATCTTCAAAGGATCTATTCTATTGGAACCTATGTGAACCTATTAGGAGCAAGAGAGAGTCCCATGATTGTTTAAAGATACTTTATGGGAATAAAATCATCTTGAAACACAATGATAATCTATTTTTATCCTCTAGGCTTGTATAGGATCTTCCCAATGCATGAATCTCATTAATACTTTGGATACCAATGATCCTTATCTATTTACAATTTTATTGGAGGGTGATTAACATAGGGGGAAGTTATTTGAAAAAAAATTAGAATATTCATTAATACTAGAATGTCTTCAAAACATATTAGAACTTTCACCCTTTGCATACAACCTTTCTATCTTCTTGCAACATGTCTTAGAGTTTTTTGGAACCTTGATATAAGCTTGGAGCCTGTAAATATAGATTTTTAGTCCTAGGCTTTGCTCTTGTCAATCAAGAACTCACATTGAATAATAATATATTGGTGATACAACCATACCCTTCATTAAATAATCATTAAAATATCTTAACAAGCTTTAAATTTATCTTTTAGACTATATTATCATGTTTAAGAACTTTCTTTTTCTCTTAAACCTCTATAGGTCATTTTTCTACTTTAGACCTCACTAATTATGATTGATAATGGCTTATTATGACTTAAAACATGAAACCTAGATGATAATATTGATTATGTGTTTGGAATAATATATTTTTTAGGATGGAAACACTCCAAAATGTAGTATAAAACCATACTTTTTGTTACAAGTTTGTAGATCTTTTTTCAAACTTGAAACTCATTGCAACACCCTTAATCATCATACTCAAGGATTGTAGATACTATCATTACTTTAATTTAATAATAAATTATTTTAAGAGGGGGTATAGATGCATGGAGAGTATCTAACTTAATGAATTTATACCAAGACATAAATATTTAAGAACATAATGAATCTTTCACTCTAT